>JASSUY010051638.1:0-10521 GCA_032466535.1 Forpus xanthops | reverse complement strand
CAATGATTTTTTTAGCATTTCTGCATATGAAAATACAATATTTAAAATATTTTAGTAAGCTAATACTGTGGGACTGTCACCTTTAACTTGAATTCAGTGCTTACAAAGGCTGTGGATATCACTTTTTGAGTCATGAGGAAGTGTTTCTGTGTGGTCTTCCTTTTATATCTATATATATTTTTTCCTTTTTGGCAGCTGGGACAACTGCAAAGATTACGAATATTATTTGTAAAATCCTTTTGAAAGGACTCACACAATGATAAATAGATAGTTTTTATTAAAATAGATTCTCGAGATAAATTTCAGTGAGCAATATTGTCTAATGAAAGAGGGGAACCATTAACAGGCTTCAAGAAGCTTCTCAGCTAAAAATTTCTCAGCATATAAATACTGTAAGAACACATCCATTTTGAGTGGGAACAATAAAAGAATTATTGCTAATTAGATTCACTTTTTAGAATTCATTTAGATTCATTTTGTTACATCTGTAAAGATTCTGTTCCAATGAAAATCCCTGTATATTGCTAAATACACGTGGTTTTCATTAGTTTGCATGTATTTGAAATGGCATGATGAGATAACTTAGTCTTGTAGAAAAAAAAAGGGTAAGGGAAGTTTATAGAGTTGCGGTATAAAAAGGATTTCTTTCTCCTTCCTTCTCCATTTCCCCTTTCAAATAGCAAATGGGAATCCTTGAAGATTTGAATGAATTATATTAGTAGTTACTGTTCAACAAAGTATTCCTTCCTTATTATAGTCTCAAGTTCTTTGTAAATTTTCCTCCTACCATAACATTTCTTACTGCACCCCTCCAGAATTTCAAGCTGATGTACAGTTTTATGTGTAGTGATTACTCCCATATTACATTAAAACTTTCCATCCCAGCTTACCTGTTTCAGGGTTTGTCCATCCCCATGGCAATTCACTTCCCTGTAACCTAGCTGACTTATTTTTTTTAGAATGTAAATACAAAGTCAGAACTGCTCCCTTTCAGTTTGACATTTGCAATTGTTTGTTCTCCCCTGAAGTTATTTTCATCACTACAACAGCAGACTGAACATGCCAGACCTTTGAGGTAGAACAGCCTACACTTTCTCCTTAAAGTGAGAGACTTTCCAGAGCTTGCAATGTTGGGGTCATGTCCTAGTAGTGGAGATGTTAGAGAACTGTCAGCAAACATTCATTCAGTAGTGTCATACTTCACACCACAGTCTCTTCCCAGGAACTCATGAAGGCAAGGCTGTGGGAAATACATCTGAGACTTCAGTTTCCAGTAGTTGGCATGGGCTTTGATTCTACTATGCAACTTGCCATCCAACACATCAACAGGGTTATCTGCAGTTCCACAATGATCCCGTAAAAGTTATTTCCAGACCTTGTGGAATCTCAGTAGGTCTTTCCTAAATTACTCTGAACTTGCTAGGATACATAGAACAGATTTCTGGGTCGTAGATTGACCTCAGTGAGAGGTATTGCTGGTTTTGGGGAGTGTTAGTTAGAAATCAATGGTAATGCATCACATATTTCACCTCTTTAATTTAACAAAGTCTAAGATCCACAGAAATTTCCATATCTTCCACAGTTGAGCACCCACAACTCCATTAGGAGATCTTTATTTACCTTTTTTGTCTTGATGGAAGAATGTGATCATTCATTTAGTAAAAAGCTTTATAGTGCATGTTTTAAATACACCAGGACTGGTCCTGTTTAGATATGTTTAACATATGCTATGCTGTGCTACTCTATGTATGGATGCTGGGCTAATTGTAGCTGTTCTAGCAAGCATCAGCTTTATCACTTGATTGCCATAGCATAAATGTCAATTTTAATCTGTGTTCATACACTACTTCTTGTTCTGTGTGTTCATGTTCTTTGCTAGCTCACAAATTCCACCGAATTCTCTTAAAATTTGAGTACAGTACTAGCTGTGTTCAAGAGTCTCTTTCTTGTCCAGTCATTCCTTTCTCAGGATAAATGGTTTTCAGATCCTCATGTTAAGTGTGATCAAAGAAAAAATAGCCGGAAAGACCCATTATTTTTCTACTTAAGCCATTGCAAATGGACCATAGACTTGGACACTGTGAGTCTTATATGAAATCTTTTGGTCCAGTAACCCAGGATGTACAAATTCTGGGTAACTTTTTAATGTGTTGATGTCCTGTCTGAATTTTTGCGGATTCGCTGCCCTTATTGTATCTGGTAGGTGTCTCTCACTTCTTAAGGGTCCTTTCGCCTAAGGATGCTCTGTTAAATTCATGCCTACAAAACAGGATTAGATTTTTCCCTCAATACTCTCTGAAATTTAATACAGTAGTTATGGAAGGGAAGGGAAGGGAAGGGAAGGGAAGGGAAGGGAAGGGAAGGGAAGGGAAGGGAAGGGAAGGGAAGGAAAAGGTCTCCTATTTAGGTGAAAAAATTCAATATCACCTTTTTATTAGGAAGTGTTTGCAAACTTGAATGTGTTAGAAAATCTTAAAGCAAGTGACACTGTAATGAAGTAGTTAGTGTCTGTAGGAAAAATGCCCAGAGTTTTCTAGTGGGTTCTACAGGGTTACTGTGCATGTAGTACAAGACTATGTCTGCACTGCAAGACCTTAGAACACATAGTGACACTTGGCAAATATTACTGTGTGTTAACACTTGGTAAATGCTGACTTTCAGCTGATGATCACTGGATCCAGTATAAGAAATCAGGAGCATTTTTTTGCCACCTAAGGCTGTGTCCTACCCAGCCTTGAACACTACTAGCGATGGAGCATTTCCAACTTCCCTGGGCAATCCATTCCAGTGCATCACCACCCTTACAGTAAAGAATTTCTTCCTCAGATCCAATCCAAACTTTCCCTGTTTAAGTTTGAACCCATTACCCCTTGTCCTATCACTACAGTCCCTAACGAAGAGTCCCTCCCCAGCATCCCTATAGGCCCCCTTCAGGTACTGGAAGGCTGCTATGAGGTCTTCATGCAGCCTTCTCTTTTCCAGGCTGAATAGCCCCAACTTTCTCGGCCTATATAGTCTTTAGTTGAAGACCATTGCTTTGTAAGTAAATTGTTCTTGCCCCTGGATTATGTTACTGGTTTTAAGCAATTTCCTTTGAGGTATTAAGCATTGGAAAGGTGTATTCTTCATGAATTTCAGTACAAATTATGAAGATTAACATCTTTCATTGCCTTTTTGTTGGCTGACAGCCCTCTCTCTGGTCCTGTGACCTTTTAAATGTTGTGATCTGAGATATCCAGTTGAAAATATCTGCTATGCTAGAACAATTGAAAATTATTATTAATGTTTGGAACAATCTTGAATACAGAAATTAACTAAAGAATTGTAATTATATTGCCTAGAAGTAATTAATAATATTTTGGAGGACAATAGAAAATGAAAGTGTAGTGTGTAAGCTTGCTTTCTTCAATCTTTTGAGCAAAGACCAAATATTTCTTCTTTTCTTCAGTATGACTTTTTTATAAGAAGTTGGGCACTTGACATAGATTTTATTTATATATTAAGCCCATATGAACTTTTTATTTAATTCTTTTACTAATGATAATTTTCAAATATGCTATGATGAAAAAGGTAAATTCTGCCTATTATTTGTTTTTTTCATAGAAAAATATGCTTTCAAAGAAAACCAGAAAAACTTGTAGTCACCTTGCAATTAATAAGCTTTTGTATTTTACACATGAGCTAAAAATACTATCAAACCCGTTGTTACATTAGGAATGCAAAAAACACACTGTATAAATGTATTTGAAATAACTTAAGAATATATGGCTAAAGTTATTTATCTTAAACACTAAGACTAGTTTTTTATTGCTTTTCTTAAATTTACCATGCAAATACTAATACATTATTAATGTTCATCAAGCCAGTTAATTATGTAGGATTTTTACAATCTTGTGTATCCCTACGAAAGAATTGATAAAATTGCAGAAAATAAAAATTTTAATTATTTTGTAGTGAATATGTTATTATATAGAAATTTTTGTAATGGGATCTTATCCAAATTGTGGTCTTAACAGATGGGATCTTGTTGGGGTTCCACATATTTAGTTATTTAGGACTTTAGTAAACAGTGATTTTATCCTGTCTGTGATTGGAACAGATGTGATCTTATCAGGGTTCCACTTTTTTTTCAGGAGCATAAAATTGCCATGATTTGCTGTACAGTGCTATAGTTTACTTTCTGTGCTTTTAGAACCAGAGTCCTTTTTAACCAGAATTTGCCCTTGGGTCCTAAAAACATCATAATAGGGAGTTAATGTTTTATTCTCTATTAATCCCATTAAATCCTTTTAATATTAGAGCATGTGTTGCTTTATAGCATTAACTAGTGTCTTGCACTCAACAGTATTTTCACAGTTTATGACACTGCTTAGGGCATTAACAAACAGCTGTTTGAATTAAATGAGCAGTTAAGGACCCTGTTCATTAACTCAAAAGTTTCATGTATTTTTAATTCCTTAAATCTAATGGTATTATCACCCTCCAAGAAATCTATCTTTGATTATAATTTGCTGTGACCAGTATCAGTTTGGGTGAGATGAGAGAGATTATTCTTTGACTATAAAGTCTATCAATCAGTGGTGAACATCTCCAGTGAATCTGAA
Source organism: Forpus xanthops (assembly GCA_032466535.1). Taxonomy (NCBI): domain Eukaryota; kingdom Metazoa; phylum Chordata; class Aves; order Psittaciformes; family Psittacidae; genus Forpus; species Forpus xanthops. The sequence continues at coordinate 5,917 of JASSUY010051638.1, read as the reverse complement.
CTGTCTTCTAACAGTTTTAATCTTTTGGGATATAAAACTTTTAAAGTTGTTTACAGCAGTTGTGTTAAGATTTCTTCCAATTTTGTTTACTGATGACTTCATTTAGCTAATGTAAAGAGGCAGTTGGAACAGAATTATTTGCATTTGAAATGGTGCTATCAGAGGTTTCTGACTGACTCATTTGGAAAAAAAAAAAGAAGAAAAAGAAAATTGTATTTGGACAGTGATGGAGTGTCTAATGGAGCCCTATGTATCAAGTGTACATAGGCATTGCACACATCATGCAAGATTTAAATTTGTAAGTCTTTATTCTGCTCAGGATACAAGTGGCTAAACTTTTCATTGTAACATGGATTCTGTGTGGGTTTTTTTATAATGAGGCAACAAAGATATGTTTTGAACAGAGACAAATTTGTCATTGGATGGCTTCAGTTTTGAAAAACAATCCCTTTTATTGTAAATGTATGTGTTCGTGTGTGCGTGTGCACATACATATCCAAGATTGATATTACTTTAATATATGTTTGCGGTATATTTTAGAACTACACACTTCATCTCAAATTCTAAACATTTAACAGGATTACTCATATCCACTGATTTAAACATGTGCCCAGGTATCTGTGGGAATTGACACAATTTGTCAGTTTGCTTATATGCTTTTAATTCTTTAAAATATTCCTGATAGTTTAGCTTCACAAAATCAGAAATTCCTAACCAAGCCTTCACTGAACAGAAAATAATTCAAATATGCAACACTTCAGACTAGGTTTTATTATTATTTTATTGTTTACTTATCCCTCAGCTCAGACAGCACCTTTAATACACATTCAGTTTTAAGCCTGATAAGGTTTTCTAACAGAGAATAGTAGTATTGTTTAGTTTAGTATTTATTGAACTACAAAGATATATAAACACTTTCACACTGGAACAAAATATTTAGACACCAGTGAGATGGTGGTACAGGTTACCCAGAGAAGCTGTGGATGCTCTATCCGTGGAGGTGTTCAAGGCCAGGTTTGATAGGGCTTTGAGCAACCTGGTCTAATGGAGCTAGGTGATCTTCAAACATTACTTCCCAGCCAAACCAGTCTATGGTTCTGTGATTGTACTACCTGCAATAGCTGAACTGTACCGCTTCTTGAACATACTGAAATGACCAGGAATCTATGCCACTCAGTTATGAATATTTTCCTCTTATTAACTCCTCCAATTCCAGTATTTCAGTTTACCACTTTTAGTTTGACTACTCACATTCATGTGAAACTCCAAAAAAAAATCCTTTTATTTCGGATAATGCTCCTATAAGTGTACTTAGCATAACTATCCTCGCAAATATGTTTTTTTGGGATACTTATACAAATTTCATCCAGGAAGTCCAGGGTATTAAAAGAATGAGTATTGCTGAAGGGAACTTACCTTAAGCAGGGTATAAACAGAATCAATTGGCTATAATAGAAATCTGCACAGACCATCTTAGATCTTAAACACTGGGTTTGAGTTCTTCTGATTCTTGAATTGTAGCAGACCACATCGTACTTTAAAATTTAAAATTGAAGTTCTTATAAAGGAGGTCATACACTAATCACTTTGGAATATGAAAGTCTGTGTCCTGGGACCAGCAGTGTCAGCCATTTTTCTCTTGGTACTTGGTGCAGTACTGTGTTTTTGTCAGCCAGAGAACAGCGCTGGTAACACTGATGCTTATAGTTACTACTTGGTAATATTTTGGTCTGACCAAGGACTTTCTGAGTCTCATGCTCTGCCAGGGAGGAGGGGAAGCCAGGAGGAAGCAGAGGCAGGACACCTGACCCAAACTGACCAAAGAGGTATTCCATACCACAGCACACCGTACCCAGGATGTAAAAACTAGGGGCAGAGACCCAGAAGGGTGGGGGTGTACTGCATGGTGGGGCTTGGTATTGGGTGGTGAGCAGTTGTATTCTCTTTCCTTGTATTTTTCTTATCATTATTATTATTGGTGGTAGCAGTAGTGGTTTGTGTTATACCTTAGTTACTAGAGTTGCATTCTTTCGATTCTCCTCCCCATCCCCCCAGGACTGGGGGAAGAAAGAGGGGGGAATGAGTGAGTACTGTGTGAGGGCCTTAAACCACGGCAGTCTGAAATCAAGAAAGGGCTTCAAGTTGTGCCAAGGGAAATTTACATTGGATATTTGAAACAATTTCTTCACTGAAAGGGTTGTCACTACTGGAACAGGCTGCCCAGAGAAGTGGTTGATTCACTACTCCTGGCGATATTTAAAAGGCATGTAGATATGGCACACTGGGACATGGTTCTGCAGTGGACTTGGGAAGTTAAGCTTATGGTTGGATTGTAAACATAACCTTCCAAGTTCTTTTCCAACCTAAATGATCCATGAATCTGTGATTTTATTTAGAAGAGCAGTGAGTGTGTCTAGTTTTGCTCCACCTTTGAACAGTTGGTCTGAAAATAACATATCTCTGCACGCGTAAGTTAGAAGGGTACAAACTTAAATGGGTTCAAACTTAAACAGGGGAATTTTAGATATAAGGAGAAAGTTCTTTACTGTGGAGGTGGTGAGGCACTGGAATGGGTTACCCAAGGAAGTAGTGAATGCTCCATCCCTCGCAGTGTCCAAGGCCAGGCTGGACAGAGCCTTGGGTGACATGGTTCAGTGTAAGGTCTCCCTTCCATTGGCAGGGGTGTTGGAGCTAGTTTATCTTAAGGTCTTTTCCAGCTGTAGTTATTCTATGTTTCTATAAGGTCTTGCAATTGTTTTCTTTCAAAGCCCATATAATGGATGCCATGTTGCCAGGCACAGACCTCTGTATGCTTTTTTCCCCTTTTCTCATTAGAATAGATACACATGTAGAAGTACCAGAAATTCTAGTTACCAATTCCTGTGAAGGCTACCACATGCTCAGTTCAAATTATAGTTGTTATTGGAAAGGGCAGCCATGAATTGATGACAATTTCAGCTTGTCTAGCTCTTCAAAAAGTTTCTGAAGTCAAACAAATTATTTGGAATCAGCATGTCAATATGATTTACTTCTGAAAAAATAATCACCTGACCAAGAATGGTGAAAGGCTTGACTGAGATTGACACATGAAGTGTACAGTTTCACCCTTTCACCCACATCAGTTTGATGGATTCTTTATATAAAAAATGCTGAGTAATAAATTGATAACTATTTAATAGCTGTTTGAATTTTGGAAAGTGTACACGAAGGAAATAGGGTTGAATCCTTTGATTAGTATCACAATTACTGTGTTACATTTCAAGTTTATGAGAAAGGTGAATGTTATGCATTTATTTATTATCAAATGAATGTTTCTTAGAAATAGAGTTTATTGAGTTTCACCACTTTATATTTAGACAGAATAAGGAAAAATCATGTAGACAAAAAAAAAAAAAAGAAAAGGATTATACCAAGGCCAACTAGACATATTCACTAAGAAACTTGAAGTTAGAGAGAAAAAAATAATCTCATCAGTGGCATCACTGTGATATACTGGACCCAGTCACCATGAACAGAGTGAGTGCTATAGCCTGGAAATAGGAAATTCTCACTGAGGAAAAAATAAATCTTCCATGGAGTCCAGAAAGCTGATCATGTTAAACAAAAGATTTGAGGAAAGTGAAGTTTTAAAAGTGCATTGATCATGGGACAAGATGAAGAGGCTAAATTGCTAGACTTTTAAAGTAGCTGAGACATCCACAATCCTGATTGATTTGTGTAATCTGGAATTGCTGGCAAGGGACAGTTTCATCTTTTTTTTTTTTTTCCCCTTTGAGATCAGCACTTTTCTTTACATTTGGAATTTTTCTGTAGATTTTTAACTTTGCAGTCGGTCCCACTGTGGATTCTTCTTTAGACCCTCCCATGAGCAGATCTACCTTTTTATTATTTACTGTAGTGGCTTCTGAGATAATCATCACTTTTAGCTATAAGAATGATTAAACTGAACACTATTTCCCTGAAATACTGAAAATGAATTTTCTTGAACATGAAATAAGTCTCAGAACCATTGCTTATACTAAAGATTAATTACCAAAAAAAAAAGTCACAAAAATAGTTCTGCTGCTCTGGTCAGATTTGTGGTAGTGCAAGGAAGAATTTTGGGCTTTTGCTGGATTCTTACAGTCCAGAAGTAATTTATTCACACTTTGCATCTAGCACTGGAGGAAACAGAGACCTCCATGTTTTTTGAATTATGCAATAAAAGCTTTGTTCTTTCAAAATCATATAATCTATGATATCAAAATCATAGAAGTATTGTATCTTTCATTTCAATGAATCAATAAGATAGTTATAACCTATTCAACTATTTTCCAAATTCTGCAAGGTGGACAGTGAGATGTTTCTTACATAGAGATGTTTGGATTTAAAACACCCCAATGACTGTGATGGAAGAGTTAACTACTAATAGTTATACATACCATTATATGGATTTCTCTCTATCTGGATATTGCTATACAGATCTGAGTAACAGGATTACTGGGAATAGAAAAAAACATATCTATGCTATCTCAGAAGACATCCTTTCCTGGAATAGCAAGATCTTCTTTTAGCTGTTACCTGAGGAAAAATCCTTTGCTCTGCATGATGTTTGTTAGTCCCAGTGTTGAATTTTCCTTTCCCATACAGACAAACGACATGGAGGAACACCAGATTTTTTTTTCTTCAAAGACAGGTTTAGAAGCATCCTGTGTTTTTTGGTAAATTTGGTGGGACTACACCATAGACAAGGCATAAATCTGTAATTGTGGATCTAAGGCTACTGTAACTACTCTAGGAAAAGAAGTTTTCAGTTAAGCATGGTGTCCTTTTCAGCTGTTGGCACTCAGACAGATTTCCATAATCTCCCCAGTGAAACTCATCCGTAACAAGCGCAATCTTTGAAGATATTTAAATGCACAAATTGTAAACACTTGAAGACCAGAAGGCAGGTAAAAACAATGTAATCCAAATGAAGTTTTAAATTCCTTTAAATCTTTCTTGAAGATAATTATTAATGCTTTTTCAACAGTTTGGATTGCATCTACTGGCAAGGGAAGGAGCCTTGCTTGAGAAGCCCAACTATTCCGGAAGACCTTGGAACTTTAAGGGTTCATTTTCTGTGTAGTCTAAAATTGCTGCAAAACTGTATTTAAAGCAAACAAATTTTTGTGGGTGGATTACTTAAAAAAAGTCCTCCAAAAGCAAATGTCAAAGAGGATCTTACAAAACACTTGCAAAAACAATAAAAATTATTAGTACTTATGTGTTTATGCATTATTGTTCAAAAAATCTTTGTATTCTAGGAGAATAATAATTAAAACCACAGTAAAAGAAAATATCCTCTTTTGCAAATGAGAATGTGTACACTTAATGAGACTGGCAGCCAGAGTGTGCTGGCAAAATCAGTACAAGGCACCAATTCTGACACAAGCACTGGATTTTCAATCCATTTCTGTCCCATATTTCTCATGTAAAGCTATATTAGTTAGAAAAACGGGTGAATCTAAGTGTCCGCTCCACTTTCCAAATGCATTTTAAGAATTCCTAGATTTTATGTGAAGCCTAATTTTTCTTTTTTCCTTTTCTTTTCTTTTCTTTTCTTTTCTTTTCTTTTCTTTTCTCTTTTCTTTTCTTTTCTTTTCTTTTCTCTTTTCTTTTCTTTTTTCTTTTTCTTTTCTTTTCTTTTCTTTTCTTTTCTTTTCTTTTCTTTTCTTTTCTTCTCTTTTCTCTTTTCTTTTTTCTTTTTTCTTTTCTTTTATTCTTTTATTCTTTTCTTTTTTCTTTTCTTTCTTTTTTCTTTTCTTTCTTTTTCTTTCTTTTTCTTTCCTTCTTTTTCTTTCTTTCTTTCTTTTTCCTTCTCTTTCTTTCTTTCTTTCTTTCTTTCTTTCTTTCTTTCTTTCTTTCTTTCTTTCTTTCTTCCTTCCTTCCTTCCTTC
>JASSUY010051637.1:0-30511 GCA_032466535.1 Forpus xanthops | reverse complement strand
TCAGCACTGTTCCCCAGCCAAAAATCCAAAACACAGTGCTACACCAGCTACTACTTAAAGAAAAATGACTGCTGCTGAATCCATGACAGGTATCTATGCAACCTTTTCCAGGCTAAAAAGCCCCAACTGTCTCATTCCACTTCACAATAAAGTGCAATTTTTCACTGCCAACAGCTTCTCAAAGAAGTACAAACCCATACTTTATTTCAAAGCGGTTGGTTTTGTTAGTGGCTTAGGGTTGGTTTTTCCCAATCTAAAACCCCATCTACTGCTTTGAAAATGTACAAGTATGAAAGGGCTTATCATGCTCAGTCTGATATGCTCCAGAAGCCTGTGGAGTGCTGTTAAGCACTAGGATTCATTTTGCGTAGAGTTGCAATGAAGCAGGTGCACATGTGGCATGTCCACATAAGAAGCCTACCAGCATAAGCGATTCCTTGACTGTCACTGGTGCTTTGCACTCACTATGGCACAGGGAGGTCCTTTGCCCCAGACTTTTCACACAGACATGTTTCTCCTGTCTAGCTTTCTCTTTCCTTCTTTTCTCCTTCCTCTGTGTTTGGTTCTGATGGACAAAAGAAGAAACATATTTCCAGGCAACTTGCTATATTTACAATCAAGTGACATGGCAGCCAGACCATTACTTATCAACTCTCCATTAAACTTTAATAGATTAATCATCAATTATTGAGGAATTAATGTTCAGATCCAGCTGTGCTGTCCCAGTTCAGTTCACGAGTGCCAACAAAGATACTTTATGGCCTATGATGGTGAGCATTCAGTTCTCAATCACCTCTTACTCTCACGTCTCAGCTTTCTGAAGCAGAAAAAGAGATGTTTTTTAAACTGGGTATGCAGACAGGAGGAGAGAGAAGCAGAAATCTGAGCTAAAAATAATTTTCCAGTGCTTGAGGATATTCTGATACTGGAGTTTTGTGAATAAACATCTTCACTTAAAATCTAGAAAAGAACCCACCACTTGAAAAGCAGCTTTTTAAACTAGGTGTATAATGCTAATCTGAAACATTATTCACAGATCCCATAACATGAACAAATGATATCTGCCGCACAGTGGCAACAAAAAGTGACAGTGATTTATTAATATATAATAAAAATAAAACTACCATTCTAAGCAAAGTTGAGCTTTGGATCTGAAACCAAACCAACTGTTCTACTAGTTGATACACATCTTTAAAATCCCCTAAAACACAAGGAGGAATGCTAATAAGAGTAAGAGATGACTTGGAAGTGGACTGATAGTTTCCCCACTAGGAATGAAAACTGAAATTCTGTATATATATTTTGTCAGCTACAAGTACTGACGTACAAGTCAAGAGATAATGAGAGTTGGGTGAAAGTAATTAGTACTTACACCTAGCTTACTTTGGAGATCACTGTGCATATGCCATAAAGATGGGCTCTGTCAAGCAATCTTTCCCTTCCCCTACCCCTGTCAATATCAGTCTACCTGTCAATCCACCAACCTATTAGTATGCTGTTCAAGGTTGAAAAGAAATACCAAAGTCATGTTTCCCAGTCAGTCTTCATTGCCACAAGCAGTAAACAATGAATAGAGAAACTTCATCGCTATTTCATTATAGTCACTTGTAAGCAATTTAGAAGCATAAACAGAATTTGGAAGTAGGCAGGTAATTATTGAGATAAAAAATATATAAATTATGGTACTGAAACTGTCATCTGCAAATCCTAGAGTGGAAAGGGAAAATATATATAAATACATACTGAAGGGAGCCAATATGAAATTATAAGTGTATTACCAAGACATTTTGTTAGCTGATTGTTTTCTTTGATGAAGACAGCTGGGGAGATACCAGATGGAAATAATTTTAACTTTAACTTTTACAAAAGATTTAAGTACATGGAAGAGGAGTTTAAAAAATAAAAACTCGGTGTTGTAAATATAGGCCCTACATGTGTTGATTGTGGCTGGGGTATGTGGTTCTAAGCATTTTTTTGCATTAATTTCATTATTGTTAGGAAAACACTGGCCATGGAAATGAAATCTCTTTACTCACTGGTCCTCTAAAATCATCACTGTCACTATATACAGCAGTTTGCTTAAGTCTGTTGTGGTAGCCATCATAACCACATGAGAGGTTATTTAGCAAAAAATCTACTATCCTCCTGAGATGATAGGTTACCATCATGTCCCAACTCCATGAGCTTCATGCATTGCTCTTACAGATCCACTTCCATGGGGTACATGCACTATTATAGTCTTGCTAGGAGAAGAGTTTGACATGCTGAAACTGCTCACTGAAAGCCAAGGTCTATATCCCTAGATGCAGGGGAAAATTTTATCAAAGTGGGTTAATAATTGGTGCACAATTGCTTAATTATGAACAGGTTTATTAGTTCATTCTGTTTACTATTCAGACAGAAGATGGCTCTCCAAAGCCATTAGCAAAAATATTGGGGTAGTGTCAAGGGGTAGTGAATAATTTGCTAGTGCTGCAAATTACATTCTGATAAATAATGGGTCACTGTATTTCTTGGAGGCCAAGAAAGGATGTGGAGATAAGGGCTTAAATCTGAGAGGAGTCTGGTAACTATGCCTTTATGACCTGTACTTTAGTAAATAAACTCTTCTTTTACCACAAAGCTTGCCTTGTGAATTCAAGTACCTGGCTGACATTAGGGCATACCTCTCCTTTATGTATGGTGGCATATAAAATTTGGATATTGACCAACTCTTGTTCTGCTCCCAACTACAACTCCCAGAAGACATGAGATTTCGAGGTGCTCTGAAATGAGGCTTCGGCAGTGACTAATACAATGCACTAGAGTGAAGGATTGGTCAGTATACCAGTGATCACTAGCCACTGAGGCTTAGGCACGTTCACTGCCTTTACATGCAGTAAATTGTGAGTGAACTTTTTACAATGTCCTCAACCACAGCAGTTCCTTTGAACTAAAACACCCTGGAAGAGCATGGGTGGACTTTGCTTACTGCACAGCCCTCTGGTGTATATGATGAGGCAAAAGGAGTAATGTTTCTTTCTGTTCATTTGGCAGTATATTAGAAGACTAATAAAATCTGTATCAATTCCAGAAGGAAACAAATATAAAAAAGGACACACATTGAAGCTGCCTAGATGGTTTGTATTTCTGACTATCCTGATGCTTCGTACAACTATGTTAAAGAGAGTAGAAAAGCATACTGGACAAAAGAAATTTCTTATGTGTATAAAATTATTTTACCTATATTTAATAGAGGTAGCCTCTCTTCCTATTTCCTCACTGCTGATGGAAGGAGACAATAGAGCTGAATAGTCTTTTAGGGTGAAGAAGACAGTAAAGTTTTATGACCATTGCAAAGAATATTTTCCACTATTATTATTTTTACATTTAGAATAATTATTTTTTTTTCTCTTTCTTTCATGCAATCACGCACACCACAATGCATCTGACTAGAAATTATTTGATACATGCATTTGACATAAATTTGCTAGCAAGCCAAATACACAAGACAGTATAAGTCTGTAGCTCTACCACCTTGGGCTTTGATCTTGTCAGATCTCATAAACTAAGCAAGATTGGGCCTGCTGTGTAATTGGGATGGAAGACCTCCAAGGAAAACCCAGCTGTTATAGGAAGTAGTGTTGGTCATTTGATAGGTGGTATTCTTCATTCTGGCTCCGTACTGAACCAATGCTGTACTAAGATGCTGCTGGAGGTAGTACTCGTGCACAATACATAAATCTAAGATGCTGACCAAGGGGGCTAATTAGATATCCCCTGGTACATTTCATAAGAGCTGAAATTGCTAACTGCAGCCTACTGGACAAAGTCCAAACTAAATAAATACATTATGCCAACTTACATATCCTCTACATTTGCAGCTGAATAAAGTATTTGAATACTTTTAATTCACTATATATTGCTCTGTATCATTTTTGTACATTGTTAAACAACTGCCACATTTTACTCTAGAGGTGATGACATTTCACTGTTCGTTGAACTAATTCCTGTGTGGCCTGTAAAACACAGCTGCAGTGAAAAACACCTTGTCAAAACAAATATTTATACAGTGCATTTTTACTACTAAACAGCTTGTTTCTCGTAATATACCATATACCTTAGTTAGACCAAGATATTTTTGTGGATAAAAATTAAAACTAAAAAGATTTGTTTTGTATTTTCACCTCCTTACTAGTATATCACTTTGGCAAAATTTGTCATCACTGTTGAAATTTGGACAGAGGGAGAATATTTTCTGTTCCAGCAAACTAAAATTAAAAACAAAGCAAAATGAAATTTTCTAGGTATTTGGAGCAGCAAATATTTTAAGATCAGGCAGAACTGTATATATGTTTGTACTGGATATTCTTCAGCAGATGCTCTATTTCACACTGATAAGGAATTCACTGAGCCATTAAATAAATTGCATTATTAAAATCTCAGTGTTATGTGACATAATTATGATGAACTTTCGAGTACCATCCTGAATTTTTAGTGCTCTAAGATTTGCAAAGCTAAAATTAAAACTCCATACTCGGTTTTGGTTTTAAAACTCTGATAGGAGTGTAGGTAAAATATCAGCAAGAAGCTGGATTAATAGCAATGTAATTTTCTCAGAAGAAAGAACCTCATCTGTTAACATTCCAATTTAATTATTTAACTGTCATTTTAAAAAATTAACACATGATATAAAAAAATATACATTGGATTACATTTGTATAAATTTGCCAAGACTGAAACCATGCAACTCAACACAATTTTACTTGGCAGCACTCATGTGAAAGGAAGTGTATTTGAATGTTCATTCTAATGATATCTTGTTTGAACATGTCATAATAATTAAAGATATAATAACTTTATCAGCAAAATTAGCTGTCAGATCACTATTTTATTGTTGATCCTAGAATATGATGAAATAACTCTTCGAATATTTTTTGAGGGAGGTGGGAGTGCTTAAAAACTTAATCATGTTAAGATTACAGATATTTTAGAGAAACGTAGGCCATCAAAAGGAAAATAGCAATTTCTGTGGTATTCTATAAACTGATACATTCTGGAAGTTCTTGAAAGAAATATTATTACTTGTGTGCATAAGTTTCACACATGAAAGGGAATGTTTTTCACAAGGTACATTGGAGTTCTGAATACAAAGTAATTTGGCAACTGCAGATTATTTAAACAGATTTTATTAGCTAAAATTCTGCATGAAAAAAATCTCTTACAGGCAATAAGAATATTTTCATAATAGATATTCATCTTGCTCAAAGCTTCAGGGAGAAGCCTTAACTCATTTGTGAGCCAAATCTTAGAAACTTTTTTTCTCAGCTAAGCAGCCAAGCTCATCTTTTTTCATTTTTGCATGTACTTCAGTGTGTTCTGGCACATTTTATACTAAAAAGAGTACACAAAAAAGAGTATAAAAGAAATGTACCAGGAACAATGACTGGAAGTGAAGTGTCCCAACCCACAGTGAATGCTGTAGACACTAAAATGCAGAGTCTAATGATGCTGGATTTATTCTTTTCTTTCATGTTGCTTCAAGAAGGGGAAAAAAAAAAATAAAAAAGCCACGTATTTCTTTCTTTTCTGTGGAAAGCCTTAAATAAGGTGGAAGTGTACTATACACATACATACAAAAACTAAACCACACATTATCCACACATTGGTATTTTTTTGCACTCTCACCACTCACTGCTGCTGTCTACAAAAGTGGAAATAAGTGTTTATTGTTATGTTAAATTATATTTATTAAGTGAAATTCAAAAATATGAATTCTTATTGAACCTGAATTCTCTATCAACCAAGAGAAAGCTTTAATTACAAAAATTGAACAAAATATGAACAACTATTTTCAGCAAATTCTTAAAAAAAAAAAAAGTCAGAAGAAATAATATTTAATCCCAGAAATAGAATTTAGATAAAAATGGATATTAACATTAATTTACCTATTATTTGTTAATTCATGTACTACTTGAAAATGGGCTAAGGTAGGTAGATTGAAATATTAAACAGAGTTGTGGGACATGGGGAAGAAAAGGGGAAACCCAAAGTTGAGAAATTTAAATTAAGACCTCAAATAAGCATGAATTACTCCTCCTGATGTTAGCAGATGTTTTAGAATAGATGTGGCCAGAGATTTCAGATGCCTAAAAGTAGAGCTCTAAATCCATATTTAGGCATGTAAGTAACACTGGTTTACTGTCCAAATATATGTTGAACTTTATCTCTCACTGTTTTTGAAATAATACTTTTGCTGGACTATTTTTATTACGTTATCCCATTGCAGAGTTGGAATCTTGGATATATGAACCTGAAAGTTATAGACATTCTTGCTGTTTAATTTGGCTTTTTGCCAGAAACATGGTGATGCAATTAAATGTGTGGCCAAATCTGTATTTAGGGTCCTTTTCTAATTATCATTCACACATGGTGAAGTCAGATGCAACAGAGAGATTTCTCTTGTTGGTATAAAACCCTAAGAGAGGGCTCAGCAGAAACGAATTGTTGCTCAGATCTCAGGGACACAGATGCCTCATCCTGTTGAATGAAAAATAATTTAGGTGCTGAAATAGAGGTTCTTGAGCCAGTTCTTGTGGCTCACCGTGTTAGAATAGAGGTTCCAGAGGCCAGTTAAGACCTACTGTTTCTCTGTTAGTCAGTAAGGGCAAGTTACCTTGTTTCTATTGACCTGAGTGGCACCCTCATTGAGAAAGTGAAAGTAAAAAAAAATAATAATAAAAAAAAAGAAGGCAATGCTTCTACTTATTTCCCCAAAACTATGAATTTCTTCCATAAACTTTCAATAGGAAGAAATAAAAAACAGTTATTAAAAGCACTTACTTGAGGATTTGATTATAAAATTATGTCCAGTAGATTAAAAAGTGGAATGGACTAACATATCATTTATCCTATCTCTACATAAGTTATATTAAGCTACCTAATACAAAACATTATATTTTTCACATTTGACATAATTTCTCTTCATGTAGAAATTTCAAATGTTAAGGATTAAACGTGCTAATGACAAGTGTTTTATTGATTTTAATGAAGCAAAGATATAGTCTTTATACCATTATTACACTAACTATTTCTTGCTTTCATGAGTTTCTTCTCTTGTCCTTTTAGTAGAACTTTATACTACAGCTGGGTTCTGAATACCGTTGGACACATATTAGCATTTTGGTGAATCTCTAGTGAAAGAGAGGTAATTTGCACCAGTTTAAAATCTGATATTTTACCTGATTTTACATTATATATACTCACAAACATGCATTCATGTAAGACAGAACCTACGGTTATCGACAAGTCTACATTCAGTTATTCAAAAAACAGGGAAGGAGGAAAGACATGCTACACTGCAGCAGACTTTAAAAACTGTGCTGAATATTCAGGGCTCTGAAAAAAAGTTTATAAATGAAAATGACATCCCCTTTTAAGGCAATTCTTCTGCCTTCAGGTCTGTACAACACTAAGGTGGATTTAGAAGCACAAGCAGACTCATGCCCCATCATTTTAAATAAGTATGAAGTCAAGAAATGAAGGGCTAACACAAAGACGTGTGGTGCATGATACTGACAAGAGGAGGAGTAGGAAATTGGCAGCCCAGAGAACAACAAAGATTAAATTCAACATTTTGTTTAGAAGACCAGTAATAGAAAGACAAAATAGTAGCATGAAAGGAGTGTTTTTACAATTTAAAACAAAGGTCTTAAAGAACTTGACAGCTAGTTTAGCTGCAGGAAATTCTTGTACAAAGCTTGTAGAGGTTGGTTCCAAAATAATTTTGCTTTAAAGATAGCTAAGATGCTCACATATGTCTAATGTAATAAACCTTTTGAAAATTTAGCGGTATTCAACTGTGTCTGCAAGAAAAAAAGTCGTGTACGCTTCCTTTATCAATCCCTGAAGAGCGACCAAATGGGTGTTTTTCCTAAGTCAAGATACATTTTCAATGTTTACTTTTGTAACCATTTGATTTTTAGCACTTTTTGTCATCCCCCAACTAAGCTTAGGATCAAACTATTTTAATATAAACCAGAAATACTTACATAAAATGATTCTTACAAATAATGAATTCAACAGATACATATTTGTTTTAATTGACCACAGACTGAGGTCTCAGATTGCTTAAGATGGAAATGTACCTCTGTGGTCTTATTCTTGTTTCCTCATGCCTGACACCCAAGATATAGCACACAGTCTAATGCTAGTATTTCCACAAGATACTACTGCTGAAGACTTAACCTCAAATCACTTGCAATAAACTGCCAGTAAACAGAATAAAATGTTTTGATGTTTATGAAAAGCTATCCTGAAGTCTCTGAAGTTATGGTTTTTTTCAGATTGGTTTGGAAGTACTTCAAATAGAGCCTTTCTTGTGGGATTTGACTCTTCAAATTCCATCTCCAGACACAAACCAGAAGTGGAGAGGATGTTTTAGAGCTTTAAAAATCATATAACTCAGAAGCAGTTCTAGAAATCATTGCGAGCTGAGAGAATGAAATTATTTCCAAACTGATCTTTTTCACCCTAGTTTCATTCTGTCATCCAGCCTTAGTGCCAACGCAGAGGCGGGAATTCTTTCCATTTCATACAAAGATCTGAAAGAAACTTATTTCAGCATTTTAGGGCTGACCTGACAATGGGAGCACAGTCATTGGCTCAATTCTTCTCAGCTGGAGGACTAACAGTTAAACACTGGCTTATTTCCTTATTTTGCTGGGTTTGTGTATGTTGTGTGGGCCCCCACTGAATTATGTACTGCTTGTTTGTTGTGTATTGATTTTTTTGTTAAAGTGCTCAGGAGGTTGTGTGACTTTATTTCTACGGAGAAATGCTTCATGAAATCTTAATCTACATCAAAATATCTGCCACACAGTAATAAAAAAAAAAAAAAAACAAAAACCCAAAACAAAACCCAAAACAAAACCCAAAACAAAACAAAACAACAAAACAAACAAACAAACAAACAAAAAAAAGAAACAAAAAAAAAACCACACTACATTTTAAGTCTCTCTATTCCAAATGAAATTATATTTTGGTTTATTTTTCAAACTTTTTAATTTTTTTTCCTTTATTTCTTATATTTGCAAATTTATCAGTAAGATGAAGCTCAACAAGAAATCATTCAACATTTTAGCATAGGATACAAACTCCTTGAAAATGCTCTGCCATTGTAAGGGCTCCATTCCTGAACTGAACCAAGAGTTTACAAAGACACTGCATTTCACTAAACTTGTTCACTCATTCAAAAGATTTCCACCCAACATGCAACAAAAAATGTCTGTCTCCTGGCAGCAATTAGTCTTCTCACTCTCTTTTGACACTCACATTTCAACAATTATTCTTTATTTAAATATCACGCAGCTCTTAAAAGCCAGCTGTACAGAGCAGAACATTGTTCTTCCCTGTAGTACCCTAGAATGATGAGAATTATTCTCTATGCAAGTCAGAAATGTAGAACCCAGTGGTGGATGCTGAAAAGTGTCCAAAATGTACTTTTATTTTCCTCCTCAAAGCTGTTGAAAAAAAAAACAACACAGAAGCCTCAATCGACATAGAATGATAGTGATGGAAGGGGCTGGACACCTCTCTGTTCCCTTGTAGTTTGTAATGAGAGATACTTAGGATACTGCTCATGGGAGTTCAAGTTCCCCATTAAAGAAATGGACTCTGAGTCTGGATTTCCTACAACTCCTTTCACAAAAATATTGCACAAAAGGAATTTATTTTTCTTTCTGAGAAAGAGCTGGTTCAATACCTAACTGGAGATAATAGTTCCTCTCTTCATTGCCCTACAGGATGCATGAAGAGACCATGTGTGCTGGGGTTAAGGAAGGAGGAAGCAAAGAGGATGGAAGAATTAAGGAATAGCAAACATGGTCTGAGGGTATATTCAAGTAGATGAAGGAATATGGCTGGTTTGGCAGTTAAACCAAGAATGTCCTACCAGCAATAGCAACAGCAGATCATGGCATAATTGCCATAACATGCTTTTCTGCCTCTGATTCCCAACTCAACTTTCAGGTACATTTTGCTGAGGCATGCCTAGGTGACAGCTATGTTTCTTTAATACATCATCAGTCTGTGTTTAACTTTGAATTTGAAAGTGTCTGAACTACCACAGCTCTAACACCTCCAGTTTGCAAGAGTAACATTGGAAAAAAAAAAAAAAAGAAATAACCTGCAGAATGAAACCAGAGCTCCAGGTGTCAGGAACGCTGCATAGAACAAAACCACAATTTTCCATCCCAACTCTGTGAATTAATATGTTCTTATATTCTGGCAAGTATATAAAAAAACCTAAGCTGTTAACAAATGTGGTGATGCTTATTTTTGTTTTACTAACAATCGTAATTCTATCTTACATACATGTTAATCTCCACCTAATAATTCAGAAATGCTCAAGCACTGTTGTACACATTTTTAACATGAAGGAACAGATTTCTAGTCCAGACTTTCTCTTGAACAGAATATGAAAATTTCTTTTCTTCAGGCCCACAGTTGTTGTTTGCAGTCCCTTGATCTTCAATGTACTGAGGGATTCTGATTACCAAAATGTGATATATTTTTAAATACATGCACAGACATTGGTCTTACTGTTCATTTTTTGAGATCCTGATAGATGCATGGAATTAGAACTTGCCCTTTGGAGTTATGCATTATATTAAAGACAGAAAACAGACAAAACCAAAACCAAAACCCAACATCACCACCATCAAAAACCAACAACAGTAAAACCCCAACCCACGACATTAGATTCAAGTTAAATAGCCACTTAAATGTGTATAAATTAAACAATACCAAAGTCATCAAAAAAGAAATAGAGGCATTATAGAAGAACATTGTTCACCAGTCTGTCAAGACATAACAGAAAAAAGAAAACTGTGCAGCTGTGAGGGAATGAGAAGTTATGTTACAGGGAAGGAAAGGAGAAGAGAGAAAAAGATGGCAATATAATACAATCTAAATATATATAACAAAATATTAAACAGCTAGTAGCACTTTAAATAGAGGCTCTCAAATGCTAATTTTTATATATAATTACTGAGCTTCCATATGATCTTTTTATGTTAATTGAATTTCCTTTGATTGTTAAAAACCTGTTTATGTAAGTTAAGCAAATACATAGATGTTCTATTTTTTATTACACAGTTGTTAAACCTCAGTAAATACCTTTTTTATGAATTATTTGGTGTTTAATTAACATACAATAGCTCTCCTCTTAAATCTAAATTAAATCCCTATTTGAGGCACTTAATTTAAAGTGCTACCCAAACGTGCATACCTGCAAGGTGGTAATTTCGGATTTGTGGTAGCAGTCAAGGTCTGGTAATTCTGCAATGCTGAAGGTTAAAAAGTTTGAACTCAGTACTCATCTAGGTGTTTTTTAACTTAATTTCCCATATACCCATACACAACCACAAGACAAAAAATGCTGCTGCTGCTGTTATCTTTCATTCTTTAATTATTTTTTAGATATAATCACTGAAGGAATCAGTAAAATAACACAAAATAGTGAGACATTATTGGTTTTGCTATAATTTTGTCATAATTTCAGTGTGGTTATGAATATTTAGTCAAAACTAGTGTTAGCTGAATTTTCATTTTCTGTTTGGACAACACTTCAATCTCAAGAAAACTTCTTCAGTATGCCCAATGGGATTTTCCTCATATGCTAAGCTTCCTTCTTTACCTTAAAATATGCACGGAGAGCAGTATGCTGCTGTTTTGCAGACTATCAACTATTAGAAGTAAGAGCTAGAGAAGATCAGCATGATACATTATGCACTTGAACTCAGAGCACATCAAGCTATTCTAATTTCATCATTAAACTTATTGTGTAAGCTTTATACAAACCAGGTATTCAGGTGCAGATACTCATGTGCTGAATCCTCAAGAAAGTCGAAGAGAAACCAAAGATCACCCTACTGTGCTATTGCAGATTACTGCATTTCTACACATGGCACCCTATGCAGTCGTCAGACTGCCCACCTGCTTAACACTAAGGGCACAGGCCAAAACACCTAAGTACTGATGGTCTTCTGAGGACTGAATTTACATAAGTAATGCCTTCTGCACCTGTAATTAAAAGAGAAAAAAAAACTATTTTTGCTATTACTTTAAAAATGACATGGAAGTAAGGTTGTGTCCTTGACTGATGGTGTACTGCTGCATGTGGGTAAGGATATTTCAGAAGTGGAACTGAGCTTGTTGTAAAGATAAAACAAGGTGAAGGCTGTGCCTGACTTGGTGGTACCTAAGGTGAGACATTGCTCATAATATAGTAGAGATAATTATAGAATCAGAGAATGGTTAGGTTGAAGCTTTGTCAGAGGCCAAAAAGGAGGAAATCCCATATTTTGCAAGATCAAGATTGTTGTACATCTGCCTCTTTTAAAACACTCTCATTATTTTTTTATGAATAATGCATCAGTTTCGTTCACATTTGAGACAGGATACTAGCCACTTTTGTGTTATTGGGGGAAAAAAACAAATCAAAGCAAAAAACAAACAGGTGAATTCAGCACTGTAAGAAGTCAGATAAGGCGACAAAAAGTACCACCTATTTAAGTTATGAATTTTATTTCACATAACATAAGTAACACTACCTTTTCTAAAGAAGCAAAAAATAATATATTTAATTATCCAACCTTAGCCTGTGATTATCACAATTTTTTAGTTGCTTGAAATCAAAAAACATCACCTGATTAATTCTGAGGAACACAAGATATATCTTATGCGCATAAGAAATCTTCCTGAATGATGTCTTGCAGAGTAGGCAAACAGATTTAACCCACAATTTGTTTATAAAACAGTTCTGGGATCTGTCTCCTCCAAACTAATTCGCTCAGCTACTTGACCCGGTTAATAAATAAATAAATAAATAAATAAGTTAATTAGAACTAATAACCAAATAAATAAATAGTTGAATAAATAAAACTACTCAAACATTTTACTACATATGATTAATAAACGGAGTTTAAATAGTTTTCAAACTGCTACATGCTTGTTATAAATATAGGTACCTTTTTGTCACACTGTAGTTTGGTTTTTTGCTTGACATGGGCACATAAAAATATTAAGGAAGTATGGGTTGTTTTTTTGTTTGACATGGGCACATAAAAACATCAAGCATGGGTTATTTCCTCATCATTTGTGTGTAATTTTTTAAACCAGTAGCAATTATCTTGATTGGAAAATAGTTCCTATAACCATACAGACTACGCAAAAGTTTTCTTTTAAATGGAGACTGTCATAGGCTCTTCAATTATCAATCTGTATTTCCATAAAGATGGGCATAATATCTGCAGCATTGCTGAGACTGGTAGCTCTGGACTACCACCAGTAGGCTTCATTACACCTTCCATGTATGTTGTCCTCTTTACACATCTCTGCCTGAACACACAAATGTTATTAGAAAAAGAAAGCTGTTTGCAACTTCTTTGCTTGTTTAGTATAGAACTGAAACAAAAACTTAAAAGAACTATAAATTTTTATGTCCCACTTACAAATAAGAAAAAGGAGTTTCTGTAGTGACAAGCAATATTGGGGTAAAATTAGAATTCTTTTTTCTACTTTTTTTCTTCTTTTTAAATCTTGGACAGTGTTACATCCAGTGGGATTTTTTTCTTTTATCCTGACAGATTTCTTGGAACTAGATTCTGCAAAGACTGGAACAAATGAACATTGCTAGTCTACAGGGGATAAGAGATTTGTCCTGGCCAACAGTGTGAGTCTTATGAGTTGTGAAAACTCCTTTTTCTTACTCCCATATGTATTTATGGTAATAATAAAAGCCCATATTTTTTATAAGAAGCCACAATAAAGTTTTTAAAGCATTGCATACAGATCAGTTCGTACAGAAGTATTTGGTCTAGAAAGCTTAATTAGCTGCTTCAACGATACAAAGGTGGGTTGACTGTGTTCAACACCGTGTTGTAGTGGAGCCAAAGCTGCATAGGCGAAGACAAAATGGGAGATCTGGCGGTAACGAACAGAGTGCTAGCCCACACATGAGAAACACTTCAGTGGTCAAGTACTGCAGCGTGATGGTGGGGCTTACAGGAGCAAAAGACATAGCAGGGAGTGGAAAACTGAGTGCCAGGACAGCAAGCAGAAGATGATCCATACAGAAATCATTGTAATGTAGTGATGTCTCAATGAGTTCACCAGATTTTGGAGTGGCAGCTAAGATCCCATGCTCTTTCTTTCTCTGGTGAAAAATTACCAAAGTCAGAATTTAAAACCTTGTTAGCATTTTCACTCACCTTTTTTCTGATTTTTTTTACTGTGTCTTAAAGGAAAAGAGAATAAGACCTAAACCATCTCAGCTAATTTACTTTTCAAGTCTCCTCCTCTCCTCCAAAAGGTACCATTTTAATATGCAGTCTAAAAAGCTATTAGAGTTTTAAAAATGGCTTTATAAAGACAGCAGTTTATAAGAATGGGAATAAAATTAATGAGAAAATGTAGGCTTCAGTAGTTTTATTTTATTAGCATTTTAACTAATTTACTTTTCTGTATATTTAGTGAAAGGCCAAAGAAAATTTAAAGAGTCAGTATTTGCAATGAAAATGAGCTAGGTTAGTTCTAGAATCTTGAAGACCTTGCAACTCAGTTAACTCTTTAGTACAATGCTAACACTTTAGTACATGCTAACAATTTTAACCTTCCCGGCCAATTTGTTCTGCCAAAATTAACAAACTTAACTATTAAACCTAACAGACAAAGAACTGCATGTGAGATGAACCTGGAAGAGAAGAGCATATGTTTCAGTGTTTCTAACTGTGGCTCACTGCTTGCTGAGAAGTTACTCTGTAAGACCTGAATAAAGAAAGGTGTCACTACCTTTTCACTGCAGAGATGTTCTACAAAAGACTAAAAGCTGAGTGTACAAACAGATATACAGTGACTGCTACATCTATTAATAAAGATATTGCTGAATAAGCAAACTAAAGCCACACAACTAGGTTTTAAAAACAGGGTCAACTCACATTATTTTTGTTGCTACTGAGTAAAATAGCTAACATTCCACTATGAAGGCTACATGCTCTCATTTTACAACTAATTATAACATTTAAAAAGAAAAATGTCTTTTCTTGTGATTATAAATAAATTTCAACTCAGCGACAAGCAAAACATCATTATTAAGGCAAGATACTTGAGTTAATCTGCTTTTTCCACCATGACTCACCTGACACTCTATATGTTTAATGCTATTTGCCAGTTTGTCTCTGAAATGTAGCTTAGCATAATAAGTTTTCTTGACTAATAGAACAAAACAAACAAATCTTATGGTACATTTGCGTTTGGTCTTAGTCAATAAAGCTGAATCTTCAATGGCACAAGTAAATGTATTTCTTTCCTTTGAAAATAGCAATTAATTTAAGATTTAATCAGGAACTTGAAAGCAAAGCTTATGCAATATATTAGTAGAATTGTAAATATCACAATGTCTCAAGAAAAAATAACAAGCCTTCTACATTAAAAGTTTTTAAAATTAATCAGGTCACTGTGGACCTAATTAATCTATAATATTGCTAATAAGGATGACAGAGAAATCGGTCATTTGACTTCCATAACTCAAGTTCAAAATAACTAGTAATAAAGGTTGTAATAATAAAGCCAACTCCAATTCATAAAATAAACAAGTTACCCATTAGCTTATATAATTTCACATCTAAGAAATGTTTTTGGGACAAAAATAATCATTTGTAGAATTCACTCTGTATTCTCAGGCCAAGAATTCTCAGACAAAATCTATTCAACAAACCACCTCCATATTGTCAGGCCCTTTTATAGTTTGGGGTTTTTTAATTTCCAGATAGCTATGGATTCACCACACAAAACTCTCCAGACAGCTTTAGCTGAGGAGAGATGATTATGTTATTGTATTCTGAATCAAAGAACAAACCTTTGATTTGAACTTTATTTCCTCACTTTTCTCTTAGCTTC
The DNA here is from genome assembly GCA_032466535.1 of Forpus xanthops. NCBI lineage: Eukaryota > Metazoa > Chordata > Aves > Psittaciformes > Psittacidae > Forpus > Forpus xanthops. The sequence goes on along the minus strand of JASSUY010051637.1, from coordinate 14,572 downwards.
TCTTACTAAGCATAGAGACCTTGCAAATTTCTGAAATGCCATTAAGTATTTTGCATTTACTCCATCACAGCAGCAATCAGACGCATAAATCAGTCAGCTTCACTGTGGTTTATTTTGCTTTCTTTATTTTTATGCAGTGAAAGCTGCATGCACCCAAATGTTTGAACAAAGGTTCTGCACACACTTGTGAGAAAGTGAGAGCTTTGTGCACTCTTTTTGCAAGAGAATCCAAGGTTAGCTGACATTTAACTTGCTTCACATTTTATTTCTTCCTTGAAATACTTATGAAAATCCTGTGCTTTCTTTTGGTAGTTCTTTCTCTGGTAGTGAATCCAATGATTTATTGCAGCCCAGAATTTTTAAACGTGAAGCATACTTCTGTTGCCTTTAAGATGCCAAACTTTGGCAGTTTGTATTGAATTTTCTAACTTCATATATTTTTTACAGAAATTCAACTCTTTCAACAATATCTTAACCGCCCTGTTCTGCTGATATGAGAAAATGCTAACATTCATTAAACTGAGAGACTTTCAGCACATTATAGCTTAGTTTCAGACCAGCACACATAAGGTAGAACATCACTTTTTGTGTCAAGGCTATCACGAGTTCACTTCAGTTCAGCCAAAGTAAAAGCCAATGTGCATATACCCCTTCTTCAAACTAGGGTAGACCCTTAGCATGCCCCATCCAAAGGGGCAACTCCAGGCTTTCACCACATACCAAGCTGAGTAGATTGGTAAATGAAGCAACAAAACACACAGACTTTAGCAGAAAGGCAGAAATCAACTTGTCACTTTGAGTAATCAGGGCAAGACTAGAGGGATTGGTACTCATTACAAAAGCAGTAGCTTTGAAGGAGTAATTTCAATGAGGAGAAAATTGTGGGTGTTAGCACATAGCAACAATATGCTTGAAGGAAAAATGGGTAAGTGGGTGATCAAGGTACTTGGTCACAGAAAAATTACTGCTGATGAGACTACTTGAGTAAGTGCTCACAGCCATGAAGAAAAGATTGCAAAATTTAGCCTGAAGTTTGTAAACACACACAAAATAAAAATTAGCAGCCTAATCACTGCCAAAAGAAACATGAAGATGATAAAAATATTTATTTAAATATTGCATTAAAAAAATTAATTATTCTATTAAAAGATGAATGTTAAAATGCGAGATAATATAATATTTTGTTCATTAAATACTAAGTGTAGTCATTGCTCATTTTAAAAAGGGCTGTAATGCGCAATGCTGTATTACAATGGAACTATTTGTAAAGTTATTACTCAATTTCAGTACGTGAGAAAGAATTAAGTTCTATATAAATCATGTGTATTAAGAAAGTACATGTAAGCCTAAAGATAACATTATCGTCATATAATTTATTTATTGCCAATCCATGGAAAATTTTACAATACAAAAAAAAATCTAAACAAAGTTCTTGGAAACACAGCATTAAATCTGCTGTAATAAAATTTTTGACTGTGGCTTATCATATTCTTTAAAGTTAAATGCAAATCATTTGGTTGAGATGATTGTACCTCACAGTGGCGCAAACTCTGTTACAATTGTTTCTTCAGAGTCTGTACAGTATAAAAAAGTTACCAGTGTTGTTTGATTCAAGGACTGAAGTGGTTTTATCTGAACACTTCAGTTTCTGTATTTTAATGAAGTATTTTGGCATGTAGAAATGTGAAATGGGAGAATTTCTTTAAGATGAAGACTTGGGTTTCCTTCTATCAGGACACAGAAGGTAAGTCACCAGTGATATATAACTTCAGTAAAAGTTTCAATGGGATGGATATGCAGGTTCTGCATTGAACCTACATTGTTGCCCATATACAAAATTCAAATCTTCAAAAATATGTGTAAATGTCACCATCTCCAGAATATTTCCATCAACATTATCCTGTGTCTATTCCTATGAACATCCCAGAGATATTACAAGACCTAAGTCTTGGCTTCACTAACCAGAATTTATGACTTTTATTTGATCAGGTTGGCATCCTCAATAAATCCTCTTTGGCTCAAGCTTGCTATTTAAGAAACATGGAATAGGAGTTCTCTGCATTTCATACACAGCCTAATGAACTCATTGAAGAAGTAGAAGATCGAAATTCCAATTATCACCTTACTGAGGGTATATAAACCTAAATTTATTCCCTTTGTTCACTTCAAGGCATTATATTCCAGGAGTAAGCATTTAAATATGCGAATAGCAAAGGATGCTTAAACACTTTCCATGCCTCAGTACTTCTCAGACTTACTAGTAAGCATGAATCTACGAGGCCTAGTATACTGGGAGTTGCAAAGCTTAAAATCCCTTGTGTTAACAAATTCTTAACATTAAATACTGAACTGCTTACTTACATGAAGATGGAAACATAATATAGCAGGCTCTGAAACTGACAGACTGACAGCACCAGTTAACATGCAGAAGGGTACTGACAGCAATTAAGAATAGATAATCATTATGTCAGTCATTTTACATTGATAAATTTGAAGAAAACTGTAAAATAGATACCAGACAAAATCTACAGTTGTTGTGGATATGCATCTTGCCAACAGTAAATTCTTCATGAGCCAGGCCAATGATTCAGGCCTCTACAACGACATAGGCCTATACGAGGGCACTTGAGGTCGCCCTGGGCCCCAGCGAGAGGAAGAAGTTTCACCTGTGTAAACAAGATAAGAAGATGTTGCAGTTTGCAAACCAAATCTGGGATGTGCCTGAAGTAAAGGAATGAACCCCATCAGTATCTGTGAAGAGGCACACGGACAGCACATGCAACCAATCATGTGCAAGGACACCGTTGCATTATATAAGGCTGACTTTACAAATAATAAATGTCTTCTGCTTGATTCACATTAAGTTGCGTGAAGAAGTCTATTATTTCTTCCTACATGTAGTTAGACCCATTTTGTGTTTTCTCTATAATTTCTAGCGTGTTAGGAAATACAGCAAATGATTTTATTAACTCTGCGGTCTTAAAAGACATTATTATAAGGATTTTTTTTTGCAGTTTGACCAAGTGGAAAAAACAGCACAGAATAGGTATGAGCTGTTACTAAACAATTGTAAATTAAAAAAAAGTATTCTTACCCCTAACCTCAATTAATTAAATGCTTGAAAAAAAAAAAAAAAAAGATGTAGAATGAGAGTACTAGAATTTCTTCCAACTACTTCATAATTGAAATATTGAAATGACCAGATAGGAATGAGTTCATGAGCAAAATATTTTGTCACTTCAATACAAGTCATCATTTATTCTCTGCACATATGAAGTAAGCAATACTATGTCTCTCTGATCTAGAACTGTCTCTGTAATAGCAGGGCTCATGCAGTCCTCATCTAATGGCCTATAATATAGCCATGATCATAACATGAAGCAGAGCACATGCCACAATAGCTTTGGCTGTTGGAGAGTACATGCCATGGTATCCTTGGCTATTGGAGAGATTAAAATCACCTTAAAAAGTTTGTTAAACTTATATGAAGTTTGAATATGGATTTTAGTTTCCAACTGATCTATGAGCATCTGGAAATGAGGAGTTCTCCTAGAATGTCTGTGAGTAAGGAGATTGAGGGAACAACGAGCTCTAACTGGGTTTGCAGTTTAAAAGTCATGAGCCATGACATGGAAGGCTAAATTACAAATTATAAAAACTAAGCATCTCTTGAGAACTTCTGAGAAGACACTCATGTTTTGCAATGTCAGCTCAGAAAGTTTTACAGGATATTTTAGCAGAAAATGTAACCCATATATTCACTCATCCATTGATTACATACAGATGTATGACACCTCAGTTAACTGTCCAGCCAGTCCCTCTTAGTGCAAAGATAAGATATAATCTAGTCACAAATGAAGCTGAGTTACCCAATAAAAACAAAGCCAAAAAATGAAAAATGGGAAATATTGAACTACTTCGGAGATTCCAGAGAGAAGCCAAAATGAGTCAACGCAATCAGGGTAATAGTATGAAACCCTGCTGCAAAAATCTCTTGCCTGAGGGATAAATAAATGGTCTTCTGAAAAATGCGGCAACTCTTTAATTCTCAAACTCATTTGCAGCATATCAGTGATTCAAATATATCTTGCCAAGGTCCATATATATTAGTATATATGAAAAGGTCCACCTCTACTAAGTATATATCTCAGTATATACCAAGATAAAAAAAGAAACTTGGTATCTTGTCGAGGTCCTCCCTTTTGTGAGAATAAAAGCCTAATGAATAGTTGCATATTTCTCTAATAATTAATAACTTTATCCAAGAATTATCTCATATTTAAACCATAACTCTTACAATACAAGTCATTATAGTCACAAGGTGAATTTTGATGATGTGAGGTCTGTGAATGAAAAGGTTTGGCTTGTTCCAGACACCCACAAAAAGTCTTTTAAGGAAAATTAAACTGATAATCACTGCCATTTGTTTCAAACAAAAATCAAAATTTCCATGTGATATTCTTCAAACCTTCAAAATATCACATCCACAGAGGAAAAAGTCTTATCTGGGAGAAACGCAAAATGTTAAAATGGCCAAATCTTAGATATAATCATTTTTACTAAGATTTATATTACTATTTTATTAATAAAAATTAATACTTCATTAAAAAAAATTCCCAAGAAACAACTTTATGCTGTTTTTAAGATTTTCATCTTATTTGCTTTCGTTATTTCTTTTATTTATTCCAAAGATGTTAAAGAGTTACTCACAGCAAGACTATTCCAATGATAACTCGACAGTTTTTGCTCTTTTTGTCTAACCTGTAAATTGTTTGGGATTACAACAAGCTCAAATTCTCACATGATCATACTTGTCCAATTCATTACTAGTATGAAAAATCAAATAAATTCAACTGTATTTTTGCAGTAGAATTCTACTTTAACAGTATAAAGCATTTAGCAGTGCCCAATGAATGGTAGAAATACAGAGTAGAGGGGGGTAACATTAAGCACTCTGCAGTATTGGGTCAGAGCAAGTTAAGCAGCCTATTACCTTTCACTTAAACTAAGCAGTTATTTCCTCTTTGTTGATACCTTTTCTCTCTGGTTCTTTTCATATGTGCTTTTGGTGCAATATAACAAATAATTAGTATGCTGTGGTCTATTGATGAGTTTGATGTTTTAAAATAATATCTATAAGGGAGGATTCTTATATGTCTGTTCCCAGTTATACTGTACAAACTATCATAGATATATATTCTATATGATATTAAGTCAACTTGTTCTTACTACAAAGCCAGATTTTTCTTAAATTTATCAAAGTGCTAATGCTGACAAGCCATAACACTAGATCCTTTGACAGCATAAATCAAACTCTCGTTATCTTCCAATCCATCAGTACATTTCTTTCCTTAAAATTTATTGCCCTGGCAGTTGCAAATATGTGGGGAAAGGCAGCTGTTGTAAAGATTTACATCACTAATGTTTTTTTTCAGTATAAACAATACAGGAAGAAATAATGTGCTTAAGAGAGAGAATTGCACAATAACAGGTACTTTTCATTTTTTTTCTTTTTTTTCTATAATTTCATTTTTATTTTGCATATTCTTTTGACTTTTTTTGCTTTAACATTACTGAATATTAACTATCAATTTAAACCAAACTTATTTCATTTTTAAAATGATTATTCCAGCCACAACTACCCTTGTTAATTTCAGAAGAAACTCAGCAATATACTAGCTTGGAAATCTAAGGAAGAATGGGAAAAAAGGACTGGGGATTGAAGAAAGATGATTTGCATAGCCTATAGGTATAGTTTAGGTCATTTTTATAATACGCAAAAATACATACAGAAGTTCTCTCTTGATATAGGGTGAACAACAAGGAAATTCTTGCATTCTAAACCTAATGGTGACCTCACTCTTCATATCTTACTTGGGAAGTAAATTATTTCATGCTCTTGGTGGGTGAGGTGTATTGTTAGATGCTTCCCATCAGCTTGTATGAGAAAAAAGCAAAGTCTCAGTCTCTATTCAATTAGTTGAGACTGATTTATTTCTACTGAGAAGAAATTTCAAGCTTATGATTTTGCAAAGTATGATTAAGATCTATAGAGGTAGCATACAGGCACTAAATTACATTATTGGAGACAGTCTTACTTTTAAGATTAATTAAGTGTTGCCACACCTATCATTTTCAGGCTAAGGTAATTTAGGACTTAAATTTACTCAAGAAAGCTTTTATGCTCTACTGAAATTTTCAGGATTGCAGAATAATTCAACAAATTGACCTGACAACTTCTGCATTTTTGTGGAAAAAAATCCAGAAGAATACCAAGGTCTCATCTCCATCTCACCATACGGACAACATCTCATCCATATCCAAAGTTTCAAGCACTGCTTGCCTTGAATGAGTTTCAAGCTGTGAAATTCATCTTCCTTCATAGCAAGTAAGTACCCTAAACACTAGACAGTTCATCATTCTGGGATAAGGTTTATTCTTTACAGGATAATTCACATTTGTTTTCAACAAATAAAAACTCTTAGTAAATGTGGTTCTCTCTTTCACCTACATATGTGGATGCCTGCCATTTCAGTTGACTCTCAGAACTGCAACACCCACTGCACAAAGTGGCATGATCTTGGAGTGGCTTGGGCCAGTGATGGAACTTATTGTCTGATTTTAACATGAAAACCCTCTCCACCCCCAAAAATTCACCTCAGCATGAGACTTTTTTTAATAGAATAGATTTGCTAACACAGAGTTTCCCACTGTTCTACAAGATATTACCAAACAAGTCTCTTTGGTAGCTAGTGTCTAGATGAATTTGTCAGTGAGCAACAAGATTGGGATTGGTCCTTGAGGAAATTAGTCAGGAGCTGAGTGCAAGCAAGGCAGTAGTCTCATCCATGGGGCACAGTTCCCCAAAACCTCAGCACAGTAGACAGAGAAAAGTGTTGTTAAAAGGATCCATGAACTGACAGCACAGAGTTTATTTCAACAGAGAGGACATAGTGGTGATGTTCCTGTTTTCATTTAAAAAAAAAAAAAAAAAGTCTTTTTATGGCTGCGAACAGATAATGAGAAACATGTTTTCTATATGTTTGCAATGACAGTAACTTTTCGTGTTTTAACCGGCTGCCCAAAACTCAAGTCTTCTAGAGATTTTTCACACTGCTTATACAAGTACGTACATGGTCAGAGTTTGTAACATGTTTCTGCTTGACTTTCCATTTGTGTTTGTGTCTATTCATCTTGCAATTTAATTTCAACTACAGCTTGTATTTTGTAACTATAATCTGCAAAAAGAGCAAATCTACCAGCCCAGTAAAGCAGACAACTGTGCAAAATTGCTTACACAATTTTGGCTATTGTTACCCTGGTGGTACACTATACCACACGTCTACCATTATAGAAGCATTCGTTATTTTGAGTTTTACCACCGGGATGCTGTCTAGAGAGATATATTTCTAGAAACTGTAAAAAATACATCATAAAAGATGAACTTTACATCTTCTAGCATATAGTAGGAGAACAGTTAGGCCACGGATTAAGACATGTTCAAATGAAAACATTCTCTATCTAGATCTAGAATTCAGCTCTAGATCAGAGAAATCTTAGTTTAACAGAGAAATCTTCCACCTAGCTTCCTGTCTTACAAGTTCCCTTAATTTTACTTTCAAAAATTTCTCTGATTATCAAGAATATTCCTATAATGATTCTATTTTTTGTACATTTCTTTCTCTGGCTCTGATTGAAAATGGCTTCATAACAGTGGAAAAATGCTTATTTTCTTCAAGGGGCTGGATCTGGTCTACCATGGTAATTTATTTTTTTTTATTTTATTTTTCTTCTTCAGTATATGAAAAATACATTTTTCAAACCTCTTAGCTGACCATTGCTTTGCCTAGAAAGTTTTGTTGCTCATTATAATTAGCCTCTTATTTACATGTCTCTAAGTATTTTCTCATGCAGTTTTTGTTCTTTCTAAAGGAAAATCTAGTGGCATTTTAAGTCCCTTTTTTTTAGTATGCAATAGAACTTTCTGAAAACAAAACTGATTGTATAAAAGTCTTTAATACTTTGTCAGAGAATTTAGGATGTTTCTGAGTTAAAGTACTAGTTTTAACTGCAACATGCTTTGCAGTTAAATAGAACCATCTTAAGAAAGATTTTTAATCTCACTGCTTATTACTTTTTACTAGGAAGAACTGCCATTAAACTTCTGTTCATACCCATTTCATACTGCACAAACAACAGTATAACTTTCATATAAAACAGAACTGAGATATAAAATGAAATCTCTAAAACACAGAATTTCATAGGTGTGTCAAACTGTTTCACCGACTTATTAGAAAATACATATTAACAATTAAACTACAATCAAAGGCAAACACTTTGCATAGGGTTCTTGTGATCTCTGGCACAGAAATGAAAGGAATCATATTAATCAAATGTCAGCATTCATCCCAGCACCGTGTTTTGTGTTATCTAGAGCATTCTCTCCATGACAATTATATCCAGGTTATCTTTTGCAATTTTGTACCTCAAGGTGGTGAACATTTAAAGGGAATAATAATATCTCCAAATCTTTCTCCCCCACTCACAAGGCCTTGATTTATAAACAGCACAAACTGCAATGTAAGCACACACATCAAGGTTCTACCAAAATCATAGCACCTTTGCAAAATTGCCTAGATTGTTCTGAGGATAGTTCACCAGGGTCATAATCAAATGTAAGGTATAACTTGCTAGAAAAAAATAGAGACAATGGATGCATGTGTGAAAGGTTAGAATTTCAGAAGCCTAAAAGAGACAAGCTTATCAGAAAGTAGGTGTTCAAGATTTTCACAACTCAGCCACCTCACAGTCATGTGCAGTTTCATGGGCAAGGGAAAAGGACAATGACAAATGTGACCAGATGGCTGCTTTGTGACACAGCTGTGTTTGAAGCTGTGATGAACTGAGCACCCAGTGCTCAAAGCCATGCAGATCCATTAGTGAGTTTGGAAAAACTCGGTAGCTGTGTGCTTCAGCTTATAGCCATCTTGTACTAGAAGAGACAGAAGACTTGCAAGAGCTGACTTGTCCTTTGCTATCCTTATAGCTATTCTACAGCTATATTAGCTGTATATTTAAATGTATTCACTTGAAAAATGTCAACCACAATCTTGTTTAACTATATACTTCTGAAAACAACTGTCTTGGGAATATACCCTCAGTCTGGCACTTGATGTCTGGATCCTGCAGGATGCAAAAAGGTCTCCAAACTTGACAAGAAATACAGTTAATCACTCCTTTTGGGTCTCTGCAGTGGAGAAATGGCCTTTTTGTCTTGTTTTCCTAAATACTAACCTGTGCAGTTTGATGGAAACTGGTTCTTGCACTTCAGTTTATGGGTGGTAGACTAGTTCTGAAACAATTGTGTCACTGAAAATATCATTCAAGAGCTAGGATGTACTAGGTTTTTCTACTGCAGATAACAAATTCTGAACACCCCCAAACTCTTTTTCAAAATGATCAACTATCATAATGACACACCAAAATATTATGTGGAATATACTCCTCCTCTATACACTATGAAATATTTACCTCAGATGAGGAGGCAAACTAGAAATGTCAAGGTGTTATTTACCAAAATCTTTGACCTCTTTTAATGTTGCATTATTTCACTTTTTACATCTCTATCATAGACCATATACAGGCAATACATTATAGCAAGATGGCAAATTGATTCTTCAAGCTTCTGAATGCTATGTGGTTTTCTAGCAGAATATCATATTCCCAAAGCCATTTTGAGGATTCCCTGTGGCAGGTACATTCCTACGCAACATTGCACAAATGACAGACTTTTACCAGTTGCATGCAGGCTTTCAAAGCAGGAGGAAGAGTAAGTGGCCTAAACACGACGATAGAAAGCTTTGAATAGCAGGTAGTTTAAAAAAGCATTACATGGATTACAACAGTAATACAAAGCAATAACATGCCATATGTCTCTGTATAAGATGGGTTCTTTTCACATTAAAAATACAATGGAATAGTATAAATTACTGTCAGGTTGCTAATAAAAATGAGGATTACACTGCAGAGAATATTAGTCATTATAAGAGACCCCCATAGAATTCATACTTGGACAAATTCTGTGGTTGAGTTCCGTTCTGAAAAAAGGAATGAACCTGGCTTCAAATTGTTTAAGATTTTTCTGTTCTTACAATAACACCTTATCTCCCTGCTAGAAAGAAAATCCTGAACACTGAGAAGTAAGTCTTCAATTTGCAAGAAGTAGACATCTTTTTCATGAGACTATTTGATTCAGTTGGTTCACATGGTCTTTGCAAAAGCTAAAGTGGGAGTTCTGACAACATACTTTTCAAACAACATTCATCAACCTGAGAAAAGTAGTGTAGTCCCTTCAAAATATGGCATACAGCCTGTGGTGTAGGAGGCTATACCCTCCTATATAACAGGAAAATATTCCTATATAACAGACGTTTCCTGCTGTCTTTTTTTTTGTCCTGGGGTACTTGACATAAAGCAATGGCTCTCTTAATTCTTGCTAGGTCCTAGTGAAAGTTCAGTTCATTGACTGCTGAACTGGAACAATTCAGGAGAGACCTGCAGCTAGGCATGTTATAGCTGCTGATTACAGTACTCTGGAACACCTTAGCCTCTGCCTCAAAGCAATAAGGCAGCCCAAATGGTGTTCTTCATGTCAAAAGGCCTGCTGACTGGCTCTGCATCTGTGTATACAGGTAGCCATACAATCCTGACATTAAACTGGTCATTCTGAAAATTCATTGTATAAGTAATTTTGCTAATTTAATTGGATGAATATTCTGGGGAAAGATTAGTTTGGTGCTTACGTAAAATTATATATTTATATTGTTTGATTCAGCTTTCTGATTTCACTGACAAAGTCTTATGAAGGAAAAGTAGAAGGATTTCAGGAATTGGTGCTTGCTAACCATTAGCTGTCAGCTGAAAATTCAGACTTAAGTACATGTCTTCTGTGTTGTTTGTTTTTTTTTATTTTTTTAATTCTGAGTTGGTACAGCTTAGCACCACTCTCTTTAATTCTTAATCCTACAGAGTTCTAAACTGGTTTGAACTGCAGTTGTATAAATGGAAATACTCTATAAAATGTAGAATTTTAGTGTCAGAGATGTTTAGAAATTACAGAACAGCGTATTATTTCGTGTTTTCTGTAGTACAGTTTTCAATATTCAACTTAATCAAGTTGCTATTACTAGAGGTAATTCCAGGGGAAAGTTTTCTTGGTCTGCGCAATTTCTTTCTCTTGCACATTAGTTTTGCAAAAGATGCAAAATATACCGTAATGAGTTACTTATCAAAAAGTGAATGGAAGAAGACTGAAAAACAAAAATCAAACCCCAAAACTGTTCTGAGTAGGTTCCCTCACAGAATTCTAGTTTCAAGTGTAATGGTTAGCACCTTCTTTAGATTTTCATTAAAAAAGAGAATTGAGTACTACATTGTTTTATTTTAGAGAACGTGGAACAACAAAACTGCTGGCACATTTTACCCTATTCTGTGCCTTCTCACTTCCCCAAGCTTTCTGATGTCTTTCCAGTTTGGAGCTCCTGCTTAGATAAAACAGATGACTTTCTGGGCCTGCTTCTGCTAACAGCAGGCAGGAACAACGGTGACTGATTGGTTGAAACATGAGGATTAATGGGTATTTATATTTCATTAAATTTTATGCCCACTGGAGAATAATGTATCACGCACAGATATTGAAACATATGTCAACCCTATCCACTTACATATAATTCAATTTGACTTAAATGCATTGATCAAATTTTATTAAAGTCCAATATATCTTCCAAAAAGGCCTACTAACACAATATTGCTGCTTCACATTCATCAGATAAAAGGGGGCAATTGTGTTGTAATTCCATTTATACCATTTTTCGGGAAAAGGGAGATTATTGTGAAACGAATACTCATTACAAGGTGACTGGAACTGGCTGAAGGACTTGAGTCTGAGATTATTAAGCGAATTCTCAAGTGGTGCCCCTTAGTTAAATTACCCCAGGGTGGGTCATGCCTGTTTTCATCCCAGTGGAAAAGAGAGATCAGCATTTTTAAAAATATTATCCAGGAAAGTTTGCAATGAAAGATTTTGGAGTATTTTAAAAATTTATTATGCTTTTTTTTTTTTTTTTTTTTTTTTTATTTTTCTTAAAGTTCTATTTATGAATTATTTATAACTGTATTTCAAAAGATACTTTTCAGTATTCTTTTTTTTTTTATCTACAGCCCTCCTTTTTAGTAAAATTTTGAAATTATTCTTACCATAACGAATAGGAAAAGGTAAATTGTTTACTTCTTCAATTCTGCTCAAAAAGGGAGGATGTTTTATTTTGAATTCCCTCTCATAACAACTACAGCAATAATGGAATGTTTCTCAAGTGTTTGGCCCTATACTTCTGCTTGCAGCTTATACTGTACAGAATAGAATTTAAAAGATAAGGGTTTAACGCTCCTAATGTAAAGAAATAAAGATTATTTAAAGCCATGATACAGTAGGGCCATTTAGTCCTCACTGTCAAACTATAATTGTTTGGAGTGGTAAAGTTGGTGCACTATATATTAGCAAGCTCTTTTTTGTTTCTGGCTGATGTGTTATTAGGGGTTAAATTGCCTGCATTCCAATATATAGGTGAGTATTTCAACACAAGTCTTTCAAATAAAAGGGCCATTTCTAGACTGCAAAAGAAAAGGTACTGGACAGGAAGGATGTTCAAGAGTAAAATTAAAGGAGAGTGAAAGTCTAGCTACTCTCAGAAAACTTAAAACACCATGGTTACATCATGTGGGATCTAAGCACAACACCAGGACTACTGCCCTGGCTCAAAAGGATTAAAATCACTATAAGGTAACTGGGAACTCACATATGAATTCAAATAAGCATGTCTTATCCACAAGTTTCTTCCTTTTTGCCATACTTCTTACTCCCCATAGGTGCGATTTTGCTCTGCAGTATCAGCCTTCTTTTGTGAACATGGTAAAGATTGCTGTATAGGTTGATTACAATTTTTTGGCCAAAATAATAAATTATTTCAAAACAAGTAATTTCATTCAATTTATTTTAGGAGATCTGAACATTTCTATACAGTAGTACACTATTAAATAAAGTAAAACTTTCATGAATATTTCCCCAATAGATTTGCTTTCTGATTAGCTCTGATAGAGGTACTGTCCAATTCCTACACATCAAACAGAACTTGAGGATAACTATTCTTCATTCTTGGGAAAAAAAGTGTTTGTACAAATGGTTTCATGTTAATATACTGATATGCATTAAGTACATTTTTCAAAAGAAATTTTAGATGACATCAAAATACTAATGATATCTTCCTGTTTTCAAAACTCTTGCAAATCTAATTAAATATACTGTATGCAAAACACCAGGCAGTCATCTTCTGATGCTGAGGCTTTTGTGAAGGCACTTTGTGGTTCTGGACCATCTTAGGAACCTAAATGTATACAAGTCCATGAGACCTGATGAAATCCATCCATGGGTCCTGAAGGAGCTGGCAGATGAAGTTGCTAAGCCGCTGCCCATCATATTTGAAAAATCTTGGCAATCAGGAAAAATTCCAGATGACAGGGAAAAGGGAAATATAACCCCCATTTTCAAGAAGGGGAAAATGGATAAGCCCGGGAACTACAGACCAGTCAGCCTCATCTCTATGCCTGGCAAAATCTTGGAGCAGATTCTCCTGGAAGGCATGCTGAGGCACATAATGACAACAAAGTGCTTGGTGACAGCCAGCATGGCTTCACTAGGGGAAATGCTGCCTGAGCAATTTGATGGCCTTCTATGATCGGGCTACGGAACTGATGGACAAAGATAGAGCAGTTGATGTCACCTATCTGGACTTGTGCAAAGCATTTGACACTGTCTCACACGACATCCTTGTCTCTAAGGTGGAGAGGCATCAATTTGACAGGTGGACCACTTGGTGGATAAAGAACTAGCTGAACGGCCTCACGCAAAAAGTTGTGCTCAATGGCTCAATGTCCAGCTGGAGACCAGCAACGAGTGGTACACTTCAGGGATCAGTGTTGGGACCGGTCTTGTTCAACATCTTTGTCAGTGACATGGACAGTGGGATTGAGTGTGCCCTCAGCAAGTTTGCTGATGACACCAAGCTCTGTGGCTCGGCTGATATGTTGGAGGGAAAGAATGTCATCCAGAGGGACCTTGACATGCTTGTGAGGTGGGGTGATGCCAACTTCATGAAGTTTAACCATGCCAAGTGCAAGGTCCTACACCTGGGTCAGAGCAATCCCAGACACAGCTACAGGTTGGGCGGAGATGAGATTCAGAGCAGCCCTGAGGAGAAGCACTTGGGGGTGTTGGTTGATGAGAGAATGAACATAAGCCGGCAGTGTGCGCTCATAGCCCAGAAAGCCAACCGCATCCTGGGCTGCATAAAAAGGAGCGCGATCAGCAGGTCAAGGGATGTGATCCTGCCCCTCTACTTTGCTCTTGTGAGACCTCACTTGGAATATTGTGTGCAGTTCTAGTGTCCTCAACATAAAAAGGACATGGAACTGTTGGAACAAGTCCAGAGGAGGGCCATGAGGATGATCAGGGGACTGG
>JASSUY010051634.1:0-23283 GCA_032466535.1 Forpus xanthops | reverse complement strand
TTACTCGTGATTATTGTTTTCTTTTCCTTTTCCCCTTTTAGTTTTATGTTCTCTTCCCTTGTTATTACCCTTATCATTATTATTTAGTGAAAGATGCTCCTGCCCATGGCAAGGGGGTTGGAACTAGATGATCTTAAGGTCCTTTCCAGCCCTAACTATTCTATGGTTCTGTGATTATTGGTGGCAGAGGAAGTGGTTTGTGTTATGTCTTAGGTACTGAACTGTTCTTATCTCAACACGTGGGAGTTAAATTCTTTCGATTCTCCTCCCCATCCCTCCAGAAGCGGGGGGGGGGGGGGGTGAGGGGGTGGTTAGAAGAGAAGTGCGCGAGTGGCTGCGTGTTTCTGGTACTGGCTGGGCTTAAACTACAGCAGTTCTTTTTTGCACCAAACATGGGGCTCTAAAGGTTGAGATAATGACAGATCTAAACTGTTTCTAAACCATGACACTGTCTTTATGGTAAATCACTGTCGCATGGGCTAGCACTTGCTCAAAAAAACAAGGTAAAGCTGTTGGCCAAGTGTCTTCCACTTTTACTCAGTTGGGCAGTCAATCTGCAATCTGGGGCCTGAATGTGATAGTTCATATTGCAGAAACAAAATCACATCACTGGCATTTGAAGACTTGATCTAATTCTGTAAAGTAACTCCTGAGTTGAAATGAGCAGCAAACTTTGCGCAGCAGGGTCTCCTGGCAGACTGTGGTCTGGAAATGCAAGCCAAGAAGTGATGTGGATTTCACATCAAGAACTTTTTAACACATTGAACAACTGTGAAAGCTGAAAGTATGCACAAAGGGCTAAACGTGACTTAGATGAGCAGTAGAATTAATTGGGCATGTGGATAAATCAGTAGATAGGACTTTGAAACCAGACCTTACTTCTGAGCTAAGATCTTGGTTGAATGGGGTTGGGTGAGCACTAAAACCTGCAAATACAGACTGAGTTCCCTGCTCCAGAGGTCATATATGTACTAGACCACCCACGTCTCTTTGGATGACAGCAATTGAAAGGCAGCCAAGAAGTAGATCTATCATCCAGTGCATGCAACAGCCTTTCATACTCAAGAAGAAAGATCACAGGCCTCGGACTGATAGCATTTGGCAACTTTTTTCCCCCTTTGTAGGTGCTGCATTGCAGAGGCTTTCTTACCTCAGGGACGGGATGGTCCATCAAGTTCATGGTTCTGCTTTCTAGAGCAAAACATGGGAAACTGTGACTGGAACCAGATGTAAGGAAAGGATAGGTGCTGCCATTACTGTCAGCCCATTTTAGCTCCCACAGTGCTCCAAAGATACTTTCAAAAAGCAGAAATTTGTTGTCCTCAAAAATGGATAATCTGAACAAAAATCAAGTTCACCAATGGGCAAAATCTGCAGAATCAGGGATGCCAAGGAGAGAAATTCACAGTCTGATCAATCAGCAGTGGCAAGATCAAGGAACATGAAAGAATATTTGAGGTACAGCATTCCATGATACTGAAAATATAATTTACTACATATATCCTCTCCAGTGTATTTCTGGGTTGAAGTCAAGAGAATAAAAAGAAAAACTACAAGCATTAAACATTCAAGACTGACTACCCTACTGCTGGGTTCCTCCCTGAAGTAGTGTACATCATGAGGGAAGACAGAGGAGGCAGCAGTGGATCATGCGTCATGAAATCCCCATCAGAAATGAGAGCGACAAGACATTTTCTTAAAGATAGTTGATGTGACATTCTGTTGTGAGCGAAAATTGTCTGCACTTCTTGTAGTAACCTTAAGGAATGATAAAACCAAGAATAAACAGCACAAATCGAAGACCTAACATCCATTTAACAATCATATATTTTTATTTTTCTGTTAAGGCAAGAGGAGAGTGTTACATGACACACAGTTCTGATGACAACTGGTAGTCAGAGAATAACAGCGAGTGAACTATCTCTAGTGCCCACTCTGAACAGGCTATGGTGGAAAAGTGACCATCAGGACCCTGGTCTAGCTTTACAGGGGAGAGAAATTACTGAGTGAACAGACTGATACTTTGTTGTGTCTGCTCATCATCATCAGTGTTTTCTGACCTTCATGTTGCATAGGAATAGGCAAAAGCATGAGAGATGATGATACGCTCAAACTAGTTTTTCTTGAAGTTAGGATGGCTGAGTATAGTATTGTCTGAAAGCAGGAAAAAGAAACAAGGAGACAGGTACACATTTACAGTGAATAGCAAGGGATGGTATTTTTAACTGGTTGCCTACATAAGGCAAGCTAAGGGAAAGCTATATGAGGCCTTTGAAATTTAAAGCAATGCCCCCGGAATGTACATCTAGCCTGGAGCAGCTGGCCAAAACACACCAATATAATCTGGGAAAGTGCCTAGTTGGAGTTTGCCACACAATTTAGTGGAGATTTCAGACAGTTGTGTATATGTCTCAGTGAATGGTTAAAATGGGTGCTCTAGAAGTAGAGACAAGAATATTAAAACAGTGGTAAAAGCAAAAAAATTAAAAAAAAGAAATCTTGTTATTCTACTAGATGTTGTGTTCTATGGAAAGTGCTCATGAAGCTTTTGGATATTAGGGTGGAACAAACTGGGATATGCCCTCCTAGTCTGTATTCCCTCCTAGTCTCGCCACTGATGATACATAGCATAAACTGCTGTTTTAAACACACAGAAAATAACAAGAAGCAACTGAAATCTAGTTCATAAAATGCTTCCTCTTGGGTCATCCTTATTGCTGTCATCAGTAAAGGAAAAAAATAAGTTTTGGAAACCTAGACAGGTAGCATAGATCATGTAAAGTAAACAATGTGTACAAGTACACATTTCCCTGGCTAACATACTCATGTCATGTGGAGAAGTGTGTGCCCAAAATAACAAAAAACTGCTAAATATTTAATCTTAGCAATTCTGTGTGGGAGGGCTTATTAATCAGATGGCAGTTAGTGTGCATTGGCTCCCATATCATATTATCTCAAAACAATATACTTGCACTTTAGAATCATCAGCCTGCTTTACTCCCTAATATGAATGAGCTGCATCTGATCACGTAAAATCACCACGTACGAAGGATTCTGTACTGATTTTGTAATGAAATGTTTATTTGTGAATATGGAACTGGAAGGGAAAATGTCAGCATCCATAATGAATTTTACTGCACCGTCTGCAGAGCAGGTCAAAGTATAGGAAAAAAAAATCGTCATCCTTGTGCAAATCTTTGTGCTTTCACTGAGCATTATTTTCAAGGATGGATGGTATGGTGTCTTGAGCAGGAGAAAATGCAGTAGTACATTCTGTCCTTAGGAGAACAGACTGAAAGTATTGTCTTGGATTTTAAACAGAAGTGAAAGAGATGGAAAATGGCCAGATTCTGGGGATATAAATATTCATCTGCACGTGTAACATCCCCATTGCATAATAAAAAACACCTGCTGAGGAGATTCAGGCAGATCTGGATTTTGCTTTGTTTTTTATCGATCTCCAATAAATCAGACTTCGACTTTGTATCCCAATTCTTGAGGCCTTAAGATCCAGGTGGTCCTACATTACTGACACTGAGATTATAAAAATTATTGTAATTTAATTAAGGCGTTAAATTAAATTAGCTGGTGACAGTTGTATAACTGATAACTTATTGCAATGAAAATACTGAGCATCTCAGAATAGCCATCCATTCAACTCATCCAACAAGAACAACATGTTTGCTAAAAGGAAAGTTAAATTGCTGGATTTGAAATAACATCCCAGATATTTCTGGAATAGTTGCTCATGAGCCAATATTTGTTTCTATTCAGTACTCAAAAATAAGTTTTTCTTTGATGTTGTTAGTGTATATTTTTTTGTTTGAAGAGTTTATAAAATCAATTTTTATGTTGAAAAAAGATATTGTAGACAGAGACACAGATCAGAATTCCAGGTAACGAACTGAACAAGTGTCAACATTGCAATCAAGTACATGGATGGAACATGCCTTTGGGATCCTACTCTGTCATGTGGTGCACAATACATGAACACATGAGGAAAAGCCTTATCAGCCTCGCATAGGAGAGAAATCCCATCTTATTCACATATCAGCTTTTTCTTTTTTTGGTTTGTATCCCTCCCTCTTATTTCCTATTCAATGCCCTTCAAAATATCTCTGCTCCCCAAGTTTTCCTTCTTTTTCTATACTGCATGGGCATCATTAGTAGTAAAGAGTACAGATCTCTTTTCTCTGACTTTCTAGATTTTCTCCCACAGTAGACTCGAGCTGTGAAGTGAAACAAATTGTAAAGAAATTCTGTTCAGCCATTACAGCCACGACAACAACGCTTAGTTACTCTGTGGAAATGTCTGTGCATTTATCTAGCAGATACTTTAACTTCCAAAGTCTAACAAGTCTTTTATTGGCACATGCAGACTGAATTAAAAAATCAATAATCACAAGACAAATAAGAGGTACGCTCTTGAGACTGGAGGACCCAACCTACTTTTCAAGTCTCTCTTCCCACCTTTAGTCATATAGCAGTTTTCCAGTGAAATAGGCAAAACTTGCAGGCAAAATTAAAGAACATTTTTCTCTTTCCTTTAGTTCTCAGAGATGTAAGGACTATTTTTAGCTAAAGCTTTCTCAAAAAAAAAAACCAACCCAAAACCACCAGCTTAAGGGCACTTCTAGCAAAAGAAATTGCAACCTGAACTCATTTGCTCTGAAAGCTAAAATAAAGATCTTTTAACAGAATTTGTCAGGCATCTTTAACTGTAAGCAGTGGCAACCCAAGCACACAGCAAGTACCTGAATAAATTTTCTTTAGTTATCATCTAATACACACTTAATATGTACTGTTTTGGTGTTCTGTGCCTCAGCAAAGTAGCTGCTTAATCATTCAAGCATAATTGACACAGGAAATAAACGTACAGTTAGAACTGAGTTAAATTCTGCTTATAAAAGGAGCTTCCTACCCCACCTTTATTCATTTGGTAAAGTCACTTAAAGCAAAGATTAGTGTTTCTTTAGGGATCTATCCTTTCCTCATTACCTGTTCAGTGTGTAAAGTCTCCAGGAAAACAAATCACTATTTGCTGTTTCTTTATAACACATAGAATAGTGGATTCACCAGCTGTGGATGAACAAAATGAATGTAGATAAACAAAGTCACAATAAATGGGTTCAAAAAGCAAGAATTCACTAACTATATGACCAGTAAAATTTACCCAGGACAGCTCCTAATTTAGAATTTTAAATAGATTTTGACTGTTACCTTCAAAAATCATTACTGCCCTGTTACAACAGGCAGAATGTACGCACAAAACCAGAACTATCCAAAGGGAATTGTGCAGTATATACAGCTATGCAAGATTTCAATGAGCTGCCCTTGATTGCAATATCTCTGTTACCTGGATGAGTTGGGTTGCAAGAGAAAGCAACTACAATATCTCCATCATAGTTGCCAAGTCATCCCAATGAAACAGCAGGGGCAGGAGAACAGTGGGCTCTCTATCTTATCTACTATTTCCAAGGTATCTTTCATGCCAGAGTAAACATGTAGAAAACAGATAATGGTTATAAGATGGTGATCACCTAGAGAAGTGAGTAGGAAAGAAAACCTGGTTGCTGTGTGATTAGAGTTCACACATCTTGAGCTAATTCCAGAAAAGGGGTAAGGTTAAAGTTGCTCTTTAAGAAAGGTGAAAACCTGAAACTGTCCCTGGGCAGAATTTTATTTAATGTATATTCCTGACCTAGGTTTGCCTAAGTTCAATTAAAAATAACATCCTGAGAGGCAAACTTAAATGATTGAAGAATCATTACAAAAGGATAAAACCCTTCTTTCTTATGATAGCTGATGTGAAACAAGTTTCTGGTAGCCAGTTGGAAATGTTTTCATTCCAGTATTTGTTCATGCCTTGGTCAAAACAGAACCTAAACCAAACTACAAAATCTGCAAAGCTGAAATGGATGATTCCTTCATGTATTTTCTTCTATTTTATTATCTCCCTGTCTTCTCTTTCCATGATGTCATCATCTATGCTACATAGCTCAATTTGTATTGAAACGAAGAAATTTGTGCCGATAATTGGAGTTTTTCAGTCAATCAAAATGTCTTTACTCCTTGATTAGAGAAATGTTCAATTCTTCCATAGGAAACAATATTTTCAAAACCCACACATAATTCTGCTGCTGAAATAGACCCTCAGATAGGCTCTATTTCTGATCTAAAGATATATGGATAATTAATGTGAAGAAAAAAGTTAGACAAAAGTTAGTTGCCTGGACAATTAAAAAAAAATCTTAGCAAAACAGGATGAAAATAGTAAGGTATCTAGTTAGATTAAATGCTGTTGATTATTTCTGAGTGGTTTTTGCACGTTTTCCTATACTTCTTTCTTCTTTTTAGCTATTTTCTTCATGATCAAGTTTTAGCTAAAGAAGGCAGTCCTATTTAAAAAAAATCAGTGTTGAATTTATTTGGAAGAGAAAGTGATATGTAACTGAATCCTGTAGGAGGAAATCTTTGTATGTTAAAAGTTTGTTATAGGTGGTGTGCCAAGCTGAAACTGAAAACCACGGGTATCATTGTTAGTGAGGGCTGAACTACCCTCTGCCTCTCGAGAGGAAGCGTTGCTAAGTCCCTAGGAGCAGCCCACTCTGAGATCTGAGGGTGTCAGGTCAGAGTTCACCTCAATCTGCCACAGCCTGCATGCATGAATCAGAAAAGACTCTGCAGAGGTTTTATTTTAATTCTAAATGAGCAGTAGATGTTATACGCTGTAAAACCCCAACTTTCCTGTCTCACTTCTCCTATAAAATGGAGAAAGCACTTCCTCACCTCCCAGTACCTGCTTGTCTCCCAGGGATGTTGTAAGGAGAGCTACAGTACAGGTTACAAGGTACTGTATGAATGGAGCTCTATTAGTACATTAAGAGATAGACAGAAGGATGAATATTATCCCCAAGGAGAAAAAACACCTGCCATTTCCATGGCAGCTACAGAAAGTACTAAAACGTATTTACTAACTTACATAATAGCAGAAGAAAATTGTTAAAGTAGGGAAAGCTTGCCAACAGATAAGCCCAAAGAATCCCTGTTTAAATGCAGGTTTTTATTTGGACTTGTTCCTAGTTTGACATCTTCATATTATTGCTTTTTTTAACTTTATGAAACATGATCATTCTCTTTGATGTATGAATTGTAGACTTTATGCTGCCTGGCTTTCTGTCACGGTTTAACCCCCAGCCGAAACCAGGACACCTTCAAATGTAGAGTCCATGTAGGGAAACAAGCAGTTAGACCCTCATGTTGCACAGCAGTAGCAGAAAGCCCAACTCAGAGCCATCAGTGGCATATTGGTCTTATGGCCATCTCTTTGGTTTATACCTGTCAGATGAACTGGGATTGGTGGTAAAGCTGGTGAGGAAGCAGGCAGGTCAGATGCTGGGTAGCCAACAGCCTCTGATTAAGCTGAAACTGCTGCAAAACCCATGTCAGCTACCAGGGACCTTCATAGCTAAAGCCAAGGTACTTCTATTCATTTGAAGGTAGAAAACTGATTCATGTGCATCAGATTTGCAATGGATTCAATATTCCCTGCAAATCACCTGGAAGTGTCCTGGAACACGATATATGCACTGACCAGTGGTGACATTTGTGGAGGGAAAACTTTTGAAGAGTCCAAGGTATGCAAAGGCAGTATCTGACCCATGTGCTACACAAAGCAGCTGAAACAGCCAAACACAGCAAAATCCTGACTGAATGAGGATTATTCGTGGACATTATTTCATGTCTAATGGAATGAAAACATTTAAGTGAATTGCAAACTGTTGGTGGTGAATGTATTCATCTATTTCTAGAAAGGAAATCAGAGCAATTTTTTTCCGTGTCTCAGTAGTTCCTTACTGATACCTGCAGCTTCTTGACATCTATCCTCACTATTTTGCTTCCCATCCCTGAGAAGAACAAAGCTGATGTGGGAGTTATTTGCAACTGTATACAGGTGTATATTAGCATCTAGGAGAGACTGCAAGTGCAGAGCTCAGTGATTCAATGATCCTGTCTCTAGAGTCTGTCACATCTATACTGAACATATATTCTTCATAACATGTGAAATATCTGATCATAAAAAGTATGCCCTTTATCTCACAGCTGCAATGTAAGTCTTTATATTTTTATTACAGTATTTCATGCAGAGGAAACTGGAGTGTTATTCAATGAATTCCAACAACAGAAATATGATTCATAGCAGCCTTTCAATATCTGAAAGGGCCTATAGGGATGCTGGGGAGGGACTCTTCATGAGAGACTGTACTGAGAGGACAAGGGTAACGGGTTCAAACTTAAACAGGGGAAATTTAGATTGGATATGAGGAAGAAATTCTTTAGTGCAAGAGTTGGGAGGCACTGGAATGGGTTGCCCAGGGAAGCTGTGAATGCTCCATCCCTGGTAGTGCTCAAAGCCAGGTTGGACAGAGCCTTGAGTGGCATGCTTTAGTGGGAGGCGTCCCTCCCCCTGGCAGGTGGGTTGGAACTAGATGTTCTTAAGGTCCTTTCCAACCCTAACTATTCTATGACTCAAGATCCTAACAATATTTAGAGATCATTTTAATTAGTAGGTAATTTAGACAAATGGCATCTTATTCTTGCAAAGATCACATTGTGAAGAGTAGCGACATTTAATACTGTGCTATATCAGGCCAATATACAACTCCATGTATGAATATTAAAGAAATATAAGCAAAACATCTTATGTAAGCACCATTTCTGTTTGCAATAACAAATATCCATCCAGCTATTGACCCCAATCACGAGTAAAATTGGTAAAGCACATTTAATACTTGATCCCAAAGGCTGAGATATTTGTATGATGCAAGGTATAGACTTGAACATCTTTTACATCTTCTTACTTCTTGCAGAAGAGAGTTTACAACACTAAAAGCATAGTAGGAAAATATTTTGAGCCTCCAAACCACACTTGCTTTCTTTTCATAATGAAAATATAAGCCATGGTATCTGCTGTCAAATAACTATGTCCAGTCCTAACAAAATGGAAAGATACATTTTCTCCTCTTGTTTTATAACATTGGACTGGACATGAAATAGGGATAGACTTTGGTGTTTCTACATTAGCACTTCAAACTAGGAGAGTTCTTTTGAAGTGAATACTCCCATTTTCCCCACTTATGTGTACTCTAGTTTACACTGCAGAGCAGAATTGGAATATGCTAACCAAACTCTCTTCAGAAGAAACTAAACCAGAAGAACTCCTACAAGAGTCTACCTAATGCAGCCCTGATGCTAACGGGTATTCTAGGCTTGCTATTGAGTCTCATTATTCAGTCACTTTATCTACCTGTTGAAGACTGGTCTTTCAATTTTCCTTGAGAGTACCGATTCCCAAGGAGCACTGTGGGCCATTAAGGGCATGTTTGGAACCTCTGGGCTATGGAGGAGAATGCTCATTGCGGTATTTCACTCTTCTAGAGGCTATCTCCCAGCTGAGTCCCAGGATCCTAGCACAGCTATGTTAATGTAAATGCATTTCGCATGCTGCATTTTAAATGTGACTTTTGCATGAAGGTGACCTTAGTTTTAGCAGTCAGCTCTGTTTGTATTTGTCTGCACTGATCATGGGTACAAGAAAAGCATTAGAATGTGTCAAACTGGCTGTATGTCTACAAAAACTAAAAGCAATCTAAGTAGTCGGCAGTGGAAAAGGAAAATAATAATCACTGTGAGCTGGTACTTGCTTGCTCCTTTCCTTCTGTGCTCCAATTTCTAGAAGTAATTTGCATTCTCACACAGTGTTAAGACCATTGGTTTCATGAAGGAAAAAAAAAAGGTCAGGTCTGTTTCTAACATAAATGATTTTTCACCTCCTCAGGTACTGTGGGGAGGAAAGAAAGCCTCTTGCTCTTTATCTCCAGGCCTGAGTTCCAACCTCACTGTAGACTCTGGTCGAAACCTACTTTAATGGAAAATTGAGAGTTGACTCTTACCAGTGTGATGCTAGCCAAACACATCCCTGTTAATTACAGAGCAGGTGTACTGTGCTCATTTTGGGCTCCCCAGTGCAAGAAAGACATTGAGAAGTTCGTTTGAGTCCAGAAGGGGGCAATTAAAACGACATCATGTCATAGAGCGTATTATGTTAGGAGAGTTGTTGCGAACTGGGTTTGTTAAACCTTAGGAAGAGAAGGCTAAGAAATCTTCATATTTCTACCTTTAATTCTCTAATAGAAGGTCATAGAAAAGAGAAAGATGACTCTTTTCAGAAGACCACAGCCAAGAGACAATATGTAACAGTTACAATTTGTTAAAAGGGAAACAATGATCAGATATTAGGATTATTTCTGTAATTTTTTTTTTTTTTATGATGAAGGTGATTAACCATTGGAATAGGAGTCCAGAAAGGATGTGAAGTCTCAATAATTAAAGATGTTAAAAAATTGACAAGAGATAAAAGCTCTAAGCAATCTGATCTAGCATAACAATTAATTCTACCTTCAAAATTGGACCTACTTTAAGATGAAAATAGGATGAGAAGGCCACCAAAGTTCCAAGCTTCTATTCAAAACAAAATATATTATGATTTTTTGATTCTGGGTTTTTTTTTTTTTTTCACTGCTAAACCAAGGGAGCAACTGGCGGTAAGAGAATTCCTGAGCTTAAGTGGATTTAGAAATCTGGTGGCTTCCAAAAGCAGGGACATACTCTCTTATGACAATATAAAACAAGCCTTAACATCAAAAAATGTGAAAGAAAGGCAACTAGATATAAATAATAAATGGCAACACTACTGTACCAGTATGCACCGTGAAATACAGCTGCTGCAGTCATTTCAGTCTCCAAGATAACAGTAAAAGCAATTACTGGGACAACACCACATTGCCCTAAATCATTAATATGCCTGCTGTGTTCCCCTCATGCATTAATCCAGCACAAGGAAAGACTTTGTAACACAGGTTTGCTGACTCCGCTGTTGCTAATTTAATGACATTGTTTGGCATCTATCCCTGGTCTACTAAGTGTATTTAAGTTGGTTTTTTGCAGCTCACAGGTAGACCCAGTGAGAGCAGACAAAAATTTCTGTTTTGTTTTATGACTCTTCACTACTGTCACTGCAGTAAATAATACCTTGTCAGGTTCATACAATGCTTGTGTCCCCAGGGACTGTGGAGTGGTTGCCATTCATAAACCTCACTGAGGTCATGCCAACTCCATCTGCAGCAAAAGGACTCAGTCATAGCAGAGACACTGTGATGCTTGTCACTGAGCAGAGTGGTGTTTGCTTCTGTCTTGTGCCCTCATTTGTACCAAAAGTTGTCCCTATACCTGTAAAAGAGGTCTAGCTGCCTTTCACTAAATAGCACTTTGTGCTCAGCCTTGAAGGGTAATTCCCTGTCCTGAACCTGTAGTTTTCTACAGTCTAAGATGACCAAGAGTGCTCTTTAAAAAAGACTGACAGTTGTTACATGAAGCATCCCTTTAGCATACACTTTATAAGACAGCAAAGGCAATTGAATATACTATGCTCTCATGCATTATAAACACTAGGAGATAGTTATGAGATTCTCAGCATTCATAGTTCTTTGAAATTACTCTTAATTAAAATATATTAGTAAATCTAGGTAATTTATGAGTTGATATGTTACGAGACAGAGCCAGGAAATTATTTCTGGTTTCCTTCCCTTTCATTCTGACTTAAATCATCATTGTAGTGCTCTTTAGCACACACTTTATTTAGCTTTACACCAAATGATTCCAAATCCTTACTTAAGCGTATTCTTTTTTCCTAATTTTAAAATATACAGGATTTGAAAGTATAGCAAATAATTAAGAAATTAATTCAAATTATTAATAAATTATTAATAGAGGCTAATAGCAAAAATGTAATAATGATTACAGATGTCAGTACATGCTGTGGAGTCATTTCAAAAGTGCATTCTTTCAGCTCATTGAAACAAAATATTCCAGAAATAAAAACATCCCTGCGTAAGTTGTAGTCCCCAAACCTTGTTTTAGTGCTAGATCAAAGTGGCACTCTGATGTATATAAATCCTTAGTAACATCCATTTGTAATTCTAATAGTACAGAACAGGTTGCTTGGCAGAGAGTAGCGTAGGCTCTTTAACACCCAAATGATTTTTTCATTGGCAGAAGAAATGTTTGTAGTTAGAGATTCACATGCTCTGCTGCCTCTGGAAGAGGAAACATCTTGGTTTGTCTGCCTCAAACTGATGCTACTGTTGAATCACTCAAAACCAACAAGGTTGGTCCTCGCCTGAGGAGGCAAAGATGCTGTTCTCCTCAAACTCACAGAAGCTTGACAGAAAACACACAAGCAAAGTTTCAGATCAGGATTTTTTTGTTTATTTTTTTTTTATCTGCCTCATAGTAAGAAACAATCTTATATACACATGTCCAGTCTTCCACCTGAATTTCTGCCCATTTTCCTGTGCATTTTTTGTCACAGGATCCAAGTGCTTTGCATTCACTAAAGTATTTATTTCCCTTTTCTCCTCATAATACAATAAAATATGATATCCATTTGGGGAAAACTGCAGCACATACGTTATGTTTGTGGAAAAGAGGGACTGATCAGTTCCTTGTACTGCACTGACACAGCTGACATGTCAGTTTATCCTTACACCTGGAAAGACACTCAAATTTTATTTCTAGAGATCGAAGAATCTCTGTGAGTTTATTTCTCTTAAAGCCTCTTTTCCAATCCACTATTTGGCTTTTCTCCAAGATATTTCACATTTGAGATATTGGTTTCCATTGTATAGCTATAGACTAGAGTGAAAAAATACCACTTGCATATTTTTAAGTACAGATTGCAGAGAGTTTCAACATACTGATTGTTCAGAGTGATGAATCATATTAAGTTTGGTGTTTGCTAGGCTGCATTGTACTTATTTGATATGACATCCAGTACCTGGGATGTGGCAATCTGATGCAACATATCGCAGCTCACTGAAATATCACATCACACCACCAGAGACGCCTCAGATAGTGCAGTCAAGTTTGGATGCCTTTTTTTTTAAGGATTTTTTTAAGCTTTAATTTTTTTTCTGTTAGTACTTTGTCCTTGATTTCAGGAATCTGAACAAGTAACTCAGTGATTGTGTCCACTGCCTCATTTCCTCTATGATGCAGTCCCAAGTTTAACCATTGCCATACTAGACTTCCTATGCAGCTTTTCCTAAAGAAAAACAAAAAAGACTTTAACACTTAGCAGACAGTGACCAGCTCTGCCAGTGTATTTGCAAGAGAGAAAATGAAGCTCCATCCTGCCAGTTGGCAACCCAAAGAAAATGAGTTGAAAATAGATGTTAAAGAAGATGTGGGGTTTGAACACACCAGTAAAAGCAACTGAATTGCAGGTGTGTGATGGGTTACCACCCATCATCTGTGAGGTTTCTCATGCATTTCCTTCAAGTATCATTGGAAGAGATTCATGCAGTATTTTCTCTTGTGACTAAGACAGGTTAGATAGGTGTACATCAAGACTTGGAGAAGATTTGATGTAATCTCTTAAATTTTGTAATTAGGTCACATTGAACTGGTTACTTGCAGCCCCTCTACCCTGAGATCCTGATTCAACTATTTGTCTTGCCTTAATTGTGATCTGCAAGTGTGAAGTGTTGACAATGACTTTGAATGCCTCTCAAGCAAATTGCGCTCGAAACATTGGTGCTCCAGCTGTTTGCTTGCATCAAATACATAGAAATACAAAGAAACTTTCCAAGATCCTTTCTTTATGTTTTTTTTTTGGTTGGTTGGTTAGTTGGTTTTTATTTTGTTTTGTTTTTTGGTGCTTTTGTTTGGTTTTTTTTTTGTTTGTTTTTCTTGGTTTTTTTTTTTCTTTTTTACTTTCATTTCCTGTAAAAATCCTAATACCATTCTTCCTTCATTAAATTTCCTAAAACTCCAAAGTGACTTTTGCTATAAAGGAACATGCAAAGTTGAAAATTCTGCAAAGTTTTCTTAGAAAACACCTTTGTGAATGGAAGCACTTCGCCCACAGAAGGATTCCTGGAAAAGCAGTATCAGTTTAAGTGTTGTCATCAGACTTCTTCAGCCCATTAAGTTGTGCAATTTTGCATATAATCTCCAGTATACTTGACAGAGGGGGGAAGCACCTGGACAAGGAGTGGTAAACATAAATCAACAGATAATGATATTCCTCTTTCAGTCACACTTATTACCAAAAGCATCAGAGTCTTTATGGTTATCCATTTAGAATAATATCTGCCTGAACAGATATGGCTGTCAGTAATTACAGGATGCAAAATGATGAATTTGGAGTTGAAGAACTTTCCTTATTTAAAAAATGCTAAAAGAAAAGAGATAAAAGAATATTTTTCGCGTTGTTTTTTTGTCTTTTTTTTTTAGTTTGCTTGCCTGTGTCCCTTCTTTTAATTTTCAGTAATTTGGAGAAGTGACATTCTGTGCTTCTGCTACTGTCAAGTCTAATGATGCAGTGTGCATTTTTGTATTCCACCTTCTCTTCGATATGCAGAGATCCAATCAATGCAATAGAACTGATCAGAACTGATGCCAAAAAACATGGATTCTCCAGATTTCTACTTGCAGTCTTCAATAATGACTTGTCTGTGGAGGGCAAAAGTGTCCAAAGGATCATGTATGTTACTAAGGCACTTACTGTTCGTTATTATGAACACAGTAGGTTTTTTCTTTCTATAAATGTTCCTAGTCATTACTACTGTTTTTGTTTTTGGTTTTGGTTTTTTTTTGAAAAACATAAAACTCTCATTCTTTGTGTTTACACAATGAGACATGAGCTAATGATGCTTTGCAAAGAAGTTCAGTCTTGCTGACACAGGAGTGATCGAAACTTAACAATATGTCAGATTCAGTTATCTTTGCTGACATTTCCAAGAGTTGCTACTAGCAATGTAATTCTGGATATGGATTCACATACACTTCTTCAAAATGTTGTTTAAGATACTGTATTAAAAAGGAAATCCAAAGAGAAGCTTCTTTCTCCTTCTTAATAACATCCTTAAATTACACCAGTAAAGTTGCAACTCTGAAAAATGGATCTGAATATGGCCCTAAGCATTTTTTAAAAGCTGTATACCAAGTCAAGGCTTGATCCTCTATGCTCTGTGCTCCCACACCTCCCACACAGCTGCCTCTTTCATGAAAGCTTAATCATAAGAGCAAGAGAACAGCCCAAATACTCAGCAGTGGAAAGAAATTGCAAACTCTAAAGAAGAATTAGGTTGGATAATTACCAAATCCACCATTTCTATAAATTGCCTGAATTCTGGCCTCTTGTCACTGTGCACTGTCATATATCTGTGTTGCATTGATGTCTTATGATACAGGAAAATTACCAAAAGAACTGGTATGAAGCAAGTTTATTTGGATTTGAATCCAACCCTACAGCAGTTACAAGCATTAACCACAAAATGGCATCTAGCTCAATTGAGTGTATATTTTCAAAGATTGCTGTAAGTTTATTCTTACTTACTGAAAACTGATTCGTACGGTGCAAGAGACAATGCTAGATATTATATGTGTCATACAGCAGGTTACTATCAATACTTGCAACTGGAATTGAGAGATAATACTAAAGGCTTCACTGAAATTCAGACTGAGATAAATTAATAAAAATTACATTTTTCAAAGTATAATGAAGGCTTCAGGGCTCATACTGACCTAACTGTAGTCATGCACTGTTGTAACTGATAGACAAATTGTGTTTTTTCAATATTACTGAAATTGTATGACAATTTGAAAGCATATAATCATCACAATTTAAGGCTTTATTGTGACTGTTTCTTGAAGGAGGAGAATATAAGAGAGGTAATGAGGGAAAGCAATAGAATTTTCTGATTCAGGTGTAATTCTGCTGTTTTATTTCCCTCCCCATACCACATCCAAAAAGGATCCAAGACAAAAGATTTCTCAAAAAAATCCCACAAAAAATATGAAACTTTGTGAGGAAACATCAAAAGTAAGTTTTTAAAAGCATTTAACTTTCTGTAATTCAGCTTTCTTTCCCCCCAGTGGGAAAAGAAACATGATGGTTCTGATGTTTTCCCAGAGTAGATGGTACTTCATGCATACCTTTCTTGTGACATTAAGTTGCACATGTTGAAATAGCTGCTGAAACTTGTGTTATCACTGCTCATCAAGCGTTCTTCACAATCCTAGCAACAGCCATGTGCAAGGTAGGAAGTCGCGTGGAGACATGATGTGAGGTACAGGTGGGGCCTGCAAACATGACTTGGACCCACTGTATTTTATCTTTCTTTAATGTATGGAGGGGTTGGAGTGTGTAAATCATAGGTACCCAGCAAGGACAGGAAGAATATTTCCTAGCAGGCATAGCCACCTCCTACAATCCACACCTCTGACATGTGGTGGTAAATCTTTAGTTTCTTCTTTCTTAGGAAACACTCAGCTTCTTTACTGAGAGGCTTTTGATTTTTCACTTTTCTCATTGATAAAGCCCTCTATTAACTACCTACAGAGAGAAGACACCATCTAGACATCACTCTTTGTGTTCTTCCCTCTAGTATTCTCTTTCTTGTCACTGTGCGGAATCATATACATCCTCCTACAATAAGGAATATTTTGCCCTTATTGAGACACCATGGGGTACTTCACTTGCTCAGTGCTTCCCTTGCAGCCAGCAAGAACAATAGAGCAATTTAATTTATTTTTTTTTTTGTCATTAGAGTGCTATGAAATTACTTTAATTCTACTAATTTTCTCAACCTCTGCAAAACCCTGGTGCTGATAATGTTTTCTGTTGGGTTTGGGAATAAATTAGTTGCCTCTAAATGAAGAATGCCTCTGACTGATCTCCACTAAAACAAGATTTACTTGCAGATTTATTACAGCTTTGCCTTTTTTGTTTTCCCATGGGAAAGTTCACAAATAATGCAGCAATCTTGTTCCAGTAACACTGTGCTTAAACACACTTCACAGATTGTTTGGTATTCAGGATGTTCTTACTTGTGGTAAACAAAAAAAATAGCCCATTGGTAAATCCAGACTGAGATTTTCAAATAGCATGGCGATGAATTTTTAACAAAACAAATCTTGCTTGTGTCTCATTCAGACAATAACCACCTGGAAAGTGCCTGCACTTAATGCCTTAATGTGAGGACTGCAAAGCAAGAGGAAAGGGTGAATATCATTGCATTCCTGTGTCTAACAGTTACTTGCACTTTATTGGTGAGTAATTTGAGGCACACTGGTTCAGTTACCCCAAGCCATGATGAAATAAATAAGTGCAAGAATCTTAATTCCTGTTTCTCTGCTTCAGTAGGTTGCCTTCCAGATTTCTGGCCTCTCTTGGAAGGTGAAATTAAGGCTGTACTTGCAGAACCTGGCTATCAGTAGAAACATGGCAAACCCAGGGTTTGCCCATACACTACTGTGGCCACTCCATCAGGAGAAGCCAAGCTGTGCCAGTGTGATACTGTGCACCGAGTGAACTCAGCCTCTCAGCAACGCTAATGGGCTTGGAACAAGCCTGGGGACCACATTTCAAGTTCGACACTAATGCAGTCTCTGCCAGTGCCCTGGATGCTCTGCAGACATCTGCTTTGCACTGTGGGCTTCATTTCAAAGATGTTTTAGAGTTCCAGAACTGCTGCCCAGACTGTGTCCGTCTCCACATCAAGGTTAAAAAAATATGTGATGTTTTGCTGCTTTTTGTGGTCCTCAGCAGATCACAGCAGATTCAGTTCCCAAACAGGGCTCATCATTCCCAGTTTTTGGTGATAATATTTGCTATAATGTGATTTGGAAGTGGTTTGGTTTTAAAACCTGACTATAGCTGGAGCCATTACTTTTGAATGTTAAGTCTTCAACAGTTGGAATATTTAGCTTGAAATACCAAAGTCTTTCAGTTGCAATTCCAATAACTCCTGGGGTGTGAGCAACAAACCCAGTGCTTTCTTCTTTTCCATTCCAGCTTCAGAGACAGGGAGCTCAAACAAATAAAAAATGTGGGATCTAGTTCCTGCAACCTTCCAGCTAAAACTGATGGTTTGTGCATGCCTTTCATCCCAGTACTTTCCAGCTCCCAGTTTCTGTTTCATTTATTAGTCACCTTTATGCACTGTAAGTAGCTTTAAGCTGTAATATCACTTGTGCAGAATGAAAATAAAAAGCTTAGTCCACAGAGACTAGTGCTCCTGTACAGCTTTTGTGGAGACTACGTAGGGGCATTAGGCTTTTTAACACTAAAATGCTGATGCCTTGCAAAAGAATGGAACCTTTGCTCTCTGTGAAATACAAAGGGCCTGATACCAATCTTATTTATAATGAAGTAAATTAATAGTGACTGACAGGAACTCAGGAATTGCTGCACCATTTCAAACCAGAAATACAGCTCTTGCAGTGCCATCTATGACCCTGGCCAGCAGCAGTTACATTAGAGAACGTGACAAGAAAGGCTTTAAAAACAATTACAGCATGACCTGCCTGTAGAAAAGACTCCTTCCTAACTTCCAGTTTAAAGGTTAGTTTGTGCCTTGAAATGCACACGTCTGTATCGATCTCTGAAGTCTCAAATAGGTTACTTTTAGTCATTGTCATTTTTAACTCCATTTTCTTCCATACATATTCTTCAATTTTGGTGAAGTTATTACATCATAGTGGCCATAAAGTCCCATATTAATCTCATGAGCTTGACAGAAAATGTGGATGACCTGACACATGAGGTCTGAAAGGGAAAGCAAACAAAAGATTTTCAGGAAAGCAAACATGCTCTTATTCACTCCCCAGGTTAGGTAGGCTTTGTTTTACATGTACATAGAGACACACTTGTGAGCATAGCAAGATTGATCATATAGTGAACATCTGGAATTCATGCAAATCCCTTCTCAATCAAACCCTAAAACCCCTGTTTTATAGCATTTTGCCAGCTGTGTTAAAACACATCTGACATCATATCTGCACTCCAGCTGTTCTTGTGTCCAAAGGTCTCTCCCTCCCCAGAGATGCACACTGTCTCTACTGAGGCAATCTGGAGGAAGAACAAGGGAGAGGAACCTCCTTCTGCACAAAAGAAAACCAAGTTGATCATAAAACTTGTTCCCTTACAAGCAGATGGGAAAAGTCACATACAAATCATGGCACCTGGCTTTTGCAGAAGCTTTTGTGAACATTTCCTTAAGCTTAGTGTCACATGAATTTAAACTGTCCTTGAATGATTCACAGTATTAAGTACCTCAGGAGAACCTTCTCCCTTACATACAGTATCATAACCAACATGCCAAATCAAAAGTGACTCTGTCTGAGGGCATTTGGGGGACATTTGCTATGGGGAGCAGAGCAGGAATATGATCAGAAGGAAATGACTGTGGCAGGACCATGTACTGGAGAAACTACTACAGCCTTCTAGCTTACAAGTACTAATGGGACAGTTCAGAACAGCCCTGGTCTCCTACTTCTGCTGCCCTGCACCCCAGAGTCCTGCCATCACATCTTCTTCAGCATCTCCCCATTCTGTTCCCAGTGACCCTCTACTTCTACTCTCTGGTTATGTTGTACAGAGTGCATGCCGTAGTGGGGGAACTGCTCACTCAGTACTGGAGGACAGAGGAAAAACAGTGGGGAACTGAAATTAATATATCCTTGGCAGGGGACCTCCAAAAAGGTCTGAGAACCCCATTGCTCTAAAGTCATGACTGTTTTCCAATATGTTTGTGAAATCTACAGCACTGTTGTAGTTCCTCTACTAAAAAAAAAATGTAAACCAGTCTATTAGTTGTGAAACAAATATGTATCTTAATGAACTCATTTTTTTTAACAGGTCGAAATGTTGAGGAACATAGAATCGTCGAATAGTTAGGGTTGGAAAGGTCCTTAAGATCATCTAGTTCCAAACCCCTGCCATGGGCAAGGAATAACAATTTACTATTTATTTAGGATTTACTAGAAAATAATAAAAATTAGAAACTGTGGATTGCAGAAAACTGGTAAGAAAAGGAAAAGAACAAATACACAGCCTGCATCATTAAGGCTAATAAGAACAAAAGAACAAAGCAAATATTAGCAAGGATAATCTTATCCAATGAGGAAAAAGGTATTTTCTGTCAATTAGTACAAACAGCATTAAGTTAAAGTTGAATACTGCACCTGGATTACTTGCAAGCAGACATCTCAAAAGAGATGTCTGAGGAACTGGTTATATTGTTGATTGAAAAGATCCAGAAGGCTGAAGGGAAACTAATGCTGGTCTAATATTTGGAATAGAGTAGGTGATACGACCTTGACATTCTTCTCAAGCAAAATAATGGCTGGCTAGTATTGGTTTCAATTAACTTAGGAAGAAAGGAGGCTAAAATAACAAGGCTGAGTTACTGGGAAAAGAATCTTGTCAGACTACAAGCCCATGACTATAAACTTGGTTGATAAAGGTCACAATGTTGATATAATGTACTACGTTTAAATGTTCAAAAGACTGCTGTACAGTCTGTTGTTTCAATGGACCACAGAATGGCTGTAGATCCCACAGTAACACAGCCAGACTTGATACACAGTAGTTAGAATATGACTGCAGCAGCCTCTTCCCTGATGTGGCTGCATCAGGGCATGGTCTGACAGAGATCAGATTTTGATTAGACATTAGGAAAAACTTCTCTGCAAGGGTGGTGGGACACTGGAACAGGTTGCCCAAAGAAGCTGCATCTGCCCCACTCCTGGAAGTGTTCAAGGTCAGGCTGGTTGGGGCTTTGAGCAACCTGGTCTAGTGTGAGGTGTCCCTGACCATGGCAGGAGGTTGGAAGTAGATGATCCTGAAGATCCCTTCCAACCCAAACCATTCTATGATTCTAAGGTTGTGTGTCCAGTATTAAGGTTCTATAAGTGATTTAGGATGCATGTCATTTGATAAGTGAAAAGAGCGATTAAAATCCATTTGGCATACATATAATAAGAGGTAATCTCACAGCATAATTATGGATTAGAATTTGTTAGAAAATATGAGAGGTTGCTGAGAGCTGTACATCTTCCTAAACTCTGGGACACAGCTGATGATCTGAAAGGAAACCTAAAATCATTGTTGATAAAATTTGCAGATGACATGTAGAATGGGGACATGATGAATAACAAAGACAAATTACTTATAGGGAATGATCTGGATAGCATGATAAGTGATCAGATTCCCACAAAACCCCTATGTGTTTTGGTACATGCAACTAAGCAAATGAGTCATTCAGCAGTGAAGAACGGAGATTCTGCTTCAGCACTGGGAAGTAGTTTTTAAAAATGTCTCCATTATTATGAAAAATGACCATCTGACAACAGGAAGAATTGTGGCAAAAGCCAGAATAGCCCCTGTTTGGGTACATAGAATAACTGGAGCTTACTGAAATATTAGGTATACTTTAGTAAACTGGGTGGCTACAGGATAAATTTGAAGCAAGGGATATGATAGGGATTGTAGTGATAGGACAAGGGGTAACAAGTTCAAACTTAAAGAGGGGAAGTTTAGATTGGATATGAGGAAGAACTTCTTTACTTCAAGGATGGTAGGCATTGGGATGGGTTGCCCAGGGAAGCTGTGAATGCTCCATCGCTGGCAATGTTCAAGGCCAGGCTGGACATAACCTTGGGTGGCATGTTTTAGTGGGAGGTGTCCCTCCCCAAGGCAGGGGGGTTGGAACTAGATGATCTCAAGGTCCTTGCCAACACTAACTATTCTATGATTCTATGATGAGATAGTGAATGATTCACTGCAACAACTTTCAAGGTTTGTTCTTGACTCCTTGTCACTGGAAAAAAATACAATCACATCTTTCTAAAGTACTGTGGTATATAAGGGAAGAGAGACTCATGTCATATGCCTGGACTTGTGCAAAGTGTTTGGCTGTGTCTCACACAAGATCCTTGCTTCTGAACTGGAAAGGCATGGATTTGACAGATAGATCACTCTGGGGACACTTGATAGCAGCCTTCCAGAACCTAAACGAGGCCTACAAGAAAGCTGGAGATGGACAAAGCATATAGGGATAGGCCAAGGAGGAATGGCTTTAAACTGAAGGAGGGTAGACTTAGACTATTGTGAAGAAAACCTTCACTATGAGGATGGTGAGACACTGGAACAGGTTGCTTACAGAAGTTGTGGCTGCTCCACCCCTGGAAATGTTTAGGATCAGGCTGGATGGGGCTTTGAGCAACCTGGTCTAGTGTGAGGTAGTGTGAGGTGTCCTTGTGCATGGCAGAGGGATTGGAAATAGATGATTTTTAAAGTCCCTTCCAGTCCAACACATTCTATGACTTTTTGACTGATTCAAACAGAAATCCCACAGCCAGTATTCTGCTCAAGGCCAGACTGCAAGATGCATTTTGATTCATAATCTGTGAAGGCTGTTTGGGAAAGTTAGAGGTTTTGTTTCTTCAAATATTAAAGAAGACTAACTCCTGCATGTCCAACTTGATACAGAAGTTAACACTATTTCTGCAAGTCAGTGAAATTGCTTCAACTATAATATGATATTAAAGGCACTATTCAAAGCCCATAAGAATTAGAAAGAGGTTTTATATTTTCACTGGTCTATAGACCAGCCACTTAAAGGAAGATCCCAGCGACAGTGGCACCACCAGTCATCGTGTAAAATACCAACTTGGCAACGCGGGTCCCTCCAAATGCTATCCTGTGTCACGGAGATACAGCAACTGTATCTTAGGTTTATGATGGCTTATGATGTAAGCAAAATCATCAGCTGAATAGCAGCAAGTACTTGCTTCAATATTTTCTGTGATTTTGCATTTATGATTTTGTACCATTTTCTTACACCACTGAAGTGTAAATTTCATGAATAAATTCTATTATCTCTGAAAATTCACTGATTAAACAAGAAGCATATATGAGGTTTCAAAATAGTTAAATTCATTCTTCTCACACATCACAGTAAGAGCTGCATGAACAATCCATACTGTACTGAATAATTTACTCAGTAAATTTATAGTTTTAAGGTGACTTTTTAAAACAGCCACCTAAGTTATTTGCTACTGCCAGATGAATCTTTTGTGGGGACATATTTGCACACATAGTTGATACCAACCCCATATTTTCTGAGTCTTTGTGCAAGCATTCACTATTGGTATTGCAGGTCTGATCACTTAAATAATTGTCTTTGTTCTCTCACTAGATTCCTATCCACAATCTCTACCCATCCCCTGTAAACCTGAGCAGCCTTAATATGTTTAGTTGATGGGGTGAACAAAAATTTGGGAATGTAGCTATAAAATAATTGTATAATTAAAACTCATTCAGAAGTCAATCAGGCCGAACACCACAGATATTGTGTTGCTGGGGGGGCGGGG
>JASSUY010051627.1:0-16141 GCA_032466535.1 Forpus xanthops | reverse complement strand
TTTATGTTATACCTTAGTTACTAAACTGTTCTTATCTCAACTTGTGGGAGTTGCATTCTTTTGATTCTCCTTCCCATCTCCCCGGGACTAGGGAGGGAAGAAAAAGGGGGAAGTGAGTCAGAGAGCGGCTACATGAGTTTGAGAGCCTCAAACCATGACACTCACCATCCTTACGGTAAAGAATTTCTTCCTTATATCCAATCTAAAATTCTCCTGTTTAAGTCTGAACTCGTTACCCCTTGTCCTGTCACTACAGTCCCTAATAAACAGTCCATCCCCAGCACCCCTATAGGCCCCCTTCAGATACTGGAAGGTTGCTATGAGGTATTCATGCAGCCTTCTCTTCTCCAGGCAGAATAGCCCAAACTTTCTCAGCCTGTCTTCATACAGGAGGTGCTCCAGTCCCCTGATCATCCTTGTGGCCCTCCTCAGGACTTGTTTCAAAAGATCCATGTCCTTTTTATGTTGAGGATGCCAGAACTTAACACCATACTCCAAATGAGGTCTCACAAGAGCAAAGTAGAGGGGCAGAATCACCTCCTTTGATCTGCTGCTCATGCTCCTTCTGCTGCAGCTCAGGATATGGTTGTCCCCTGAGAGACAACACTCGTTACTGGTCTCCAGTTGGTCAGTGAGCCACTGACCCCAGATATTTGCGCGTGGCCATCCAGACAGTTCTTTTTCCACTGAGTGGTCCACCTATCAAATTGAGGTCTCACCAATTTAGAAACAAGGATGTCCTGTGGCACAGTGCCGAACACTTTGCACAAGTCCAAGTAGATGACATCAATTGCTGTACTACTATCCATCAGTTCCGCAGCCCCATCATAGAAGGCCACCAAATTGGTCTGGTAGGATTTCCCCCTAGTGAAGCCACACTGGCTGCCATGAACCACCTTGTTGCTTTTCATGTGCCTTAGCAAGCTTTCCCAGAGGATCTGCTCCAAGATTTTGCCAGGCACAGAAGTGAGACTGTCTGGTCTACAGTTTCCTGCCTGTCAAGTCTTAAGGCC
The DNA here is from genome assembly GCA_032466535.1 of Forpus xanthops. Lineage (NCBI taxonomy): Eukaryota > Metazoa > Chordata > Aves > Psittaciformes > Psittacidae > Forpus > Forpus xanthops. The sequence continues at coordinate 15,128 of JASSUY010051627.1, read as the reverse complement.
CTCAAACAGCTCTCTCACTCACTCCTCCCTCTTTCGTCCCCAGTCCTGGGGAGATAGGGAAGAGAATCGAAAGAATTCAACTCCCACAGGTTGAGATAAGAACAGTTTTGTAACTAAGGCATAACACAAATCACTACTGCTACCACCAGTAATAATAATAAGGCAAATACAAGGAAAGAATACAACAGCTCACTAACTAATTTCCACCCAGCCCGACCAAGCAGTGCCCCCATCACCTGATACCGAGCCTGACCATGCAGTGCATCCCCCATCCTTGCGGGACTCTGCTCTCCATTCTACATCCTGGGCATGACATGCTGTGGTGTGGAATACCTCTTTGATCAGTTTGGATCAGATGCCCTGTCTCTGCTTCCTCCCAGCCTCCTCCCAGCTTCCCCTCCCCCCTGGCAGAGCATGAAATTCAGAAAGTCCTTGGTCAGACCAAAACATTGGCAAGCATTAACTGAAAACACTCTTGTTATCAGTGGTGTTCCGAGGCTGAATGTCGGAAACACAGCATTGTACCAGCCTCTATGAAAAAGATAAAATGACTGCTGCTGCTAAACCCATGACACTGACTCATCAATTTTCCCCTTCTTCAAAATGGGGGTTATAATTCCCTTTTTCCAGTTGTCAAGAACTTCACCTATCTGCTTTGATTTTTCAAATATGAAGGACAGTGGCTTAGCAACTTCATTTGCCAGCTCCTTCAGGACCCGCGGATGGATTTCATCAGGTCCCATGGACTTGAGTACATTCAGGTTCCTAAGATGGTCTCGAACCAGATCATCTACTACAGTGGGCCTAAGGTCTTCTTTTTCACTTTCCCTGTGTCTGCTTTCAAAGACTTTGGTGATGTGATCAGACCATTTTTCAGTGAAGACTGAGGCAAAAAAGGTCATTAAGAACCTAATCATTCTCCAAATCCATGGTAGCCAGTTCTCCCGATAGCTTCAAGAGGGGCCCACTTTTTTCCTATTCTGCCTTTTATTTGCAGTGTACCTATAGAATCCCTTCCTTTTATCCTTAACATCCCTAACCAAGTTTAATTCTAACTGGGCTTCAGCTTTCCTAGGCTGTTCTCTTGCTTCCTGCACAACACCCCTGTATTTTTCCCAGGACTCCTGTCCTTGTTTCCACCTTTTAGAAGCCTCTTTTTTCTTTCAAATTTTCCTCAGCAGATGCTTATCCATCCAAGGAGGTCATCTGGACCTCCTGCTGCACTTCCTTCTAGTTGGGATGCAACATTCCTGAGCTTGCAGCAGGTGATCCTTGAATATCAACCAACAGTCTTGGGCCACCCTGCCCTCTATGGTTATATCCCATGGAACCTTACTGAGCAGGTTCCTGAAGAAGCCGAAGTCTGCTCTCTTGAAGTCCAGAGAGTGAGCTTGCTGCACACTCCTCTCATTGTTCTGAGGATCTCAAATTCAACCATCTCATGATCGCTTAACCAAGACTTCCCTGGAGTGTCACATTTCCAGCCAGCTCTTTCCTGTTGGAGAACACAAGGTCAAGCAGGAAACCGTTCCTTGTCGGCTCCTCTGTTACTTGCAAAAGGAAACTGTCTTCCACACAATCAAGGAACCTCCTGGATTGCTTGTGCTGGGCTGCACCACGCCTCCAACAGATATCAGGGTGGTTGAAGTCCCCGATGAAAACAATGGCCTGTGAGCCTGAGGCTATTCCAATCTGTCTACAGAGTGCTTCATCCACAGAGTCCTCTTGGTCAGGCAGTTTGTAACAGATCCTCACAGTAATGTCTCCTATCACTATTTTCCCTTTAACACTGACCCACAAACTCTCTGTCAACTGCTCACATATCCCCAGACAGATTTCCATCTCTCCAGCCTGTCTCTAACATAAATAGCAAATCCACCTTCCTGCCTGCTGGGCGTGTATTTTCTAAAGAGCCTGTAAACTTCCATTCCAGCACTCCAGTCATAGGAGCCACTGCACCATGTTTCTGTGATGTCTGTTATACCTCAGTAGACGTGCACACATCTCTAATTCCTCTTGTATGTTCCCCATACTACAGGCATTTTTATAGGGGCATCTGAGCCGAGCTCAAAATGAAACCAGCTCATTGGCTGGAGCAGCTGAAATATATCTACATTGGTCCAAGCATTTATTATAGGCACTGGCAACTGACTGGGAGTGTTGGGATGGAATGATTCCCTCTTCCCCCAGTGCATCTAGTTTAAAGCATCTTTGACCAGTTTGACAAGCCTCCTACCAAAATCACTTTTCCCCTTTGTCAGACCATCTCCACCAGCCCCCAGTAGACATGGCTAACTAAATTGAGTCTCATGTTCAAGGCACTCAAACCCCTGGCTGTGTCACCACCCTTCTAACCATTTATTACACTGGCCAATCCTCCTAGCCTTTTTGAGGTCATCCTCTTTATCCTGGTATATTGAAGAAAAGACTGTCTGAGCTCAGAGCCCCTAACCACATCTCCCAGGGCAGTGTCATCCTTCTTTATGTTCTGTAGTCTACTGCTCCCTTTGCCAGTAGCTCCTGCATGAATCGCTAGAAGTGGGTAACAGTCAGTGGGACTTACTAGAGCAGGCAGCCTCTCTGCAGCTTCCCTGATCTGTGCCCCTGATAGACAACACACTTCCCTTGAGACTGGGTCAGGTCTATAGATGGGTGTTTCTGTTCTTTTCAAAGTCCCCTACCACTACAACCCACCACTTTTTCTGACAGCACCAGCAGATATCTTCTTTTGCAGTGCAGCAGCTGGTTGTTTCTGCTGCAAGTGTGTTTCCACATTAGCCCCCTGCAGGACAGCAAATCGGTTCTGGGTGGGGACAACAGATTTAGGAGGAAGTCCCTTGCTTTTAATTGTTCTTTTTCTCTTTTTTTTTTTTTTTTGTTTGTTCGTTTGTTTCTCTTTCTGTTACTATTTCCCAACTTCCTGGGTTAGCGGCCTCCTTCCTTATTCCATGAGCTACAGCGGATGCTTGAGGCCCCTGCATAGTTTGGGCCTAGAGCTAACTGATATACACTGCTCTGCTTCAAAGCTGAGAAGGTTCAAATTCTATTGAAGATCAGAAAAAGATTTTAAGAATTCTGTCTGCTTTGTGAGCAACCTCTGTGGGTCATCAATTACTTTACTGAATTATTTCTTGTTATCTGTTAGGTAGAAACATAAGTATTCAATGGTTCTTTTACCTCAGTGTCTTGTCTTTGGTGTAGCCTTAAGTGGGTATAATCAAGCCCAGATGTAGTGCCTCAAGCTTCTGAGAGTTATGGCTTGAGTAACAATCCTTATTTCTAGAGCTATTTAACTGATGTGCAAATCAAAGAAACATATTTCAAAATAGCTTTATTTACTTCTAATCTGCTTTGTTTTATAAGTGTTAGCTATTGAAATCATGCGTAAATAACTTTCTCAAGGTAACAGTGGTGGTGCTTGTTTTTATTTTCTCAGAATGTTTTCTCAGAAGCTAATAATTTGTGCATCAGTTAAAAACAAAAAAAAAAAAAAAACAAACAAACAAACAAACAAACAAAGAAATTAGCAAATAGAATTTGCTACCTTATAAGAACTGCTTAGGAATGAAACACTTAAAGCTTTTAGTGCATTTATTCCATAAGCATCAATTAGTTGTCAAGCACATCTAATGACACACATTTGGACAGCGACTGCCCTGATGCTCTTCTCAGCTGGTGGAGATTTTCTTCCCTCCCACCACTGATATTGATACTAATAAATCAGGCAATAGAAGTATTGTGTCAAGGAAAAATACAATAGCACTGAATTTCTAAATCAATGTGTTTTCATTCTTCCAAGGGGAAATTATTTTCCTTCTGCTTTTTTCTGATAGCCTATTTTAGTTTCATGGTTTTTTGCTCTTAAACATCTATGTTTTGAGGAGTGGATCTACAGAGACAGCTTGATTTTTAATAGATGAGCTGGTGATATTTCTATTGCAGTTTCTAGCTGCTGTTAGAAACACCTTCTTGCTTACAGTTCATGGAAAGCTGGTACTCAAAACTCTGACTCCATTCTAAATCTCATTTCACACTCTCCAGCTCCTATTCATTGCTTTTCTTACTAACTGGATAAGATAAGGACACAAGCTGGAGGCACAGCATTTTCCCCAAGATTTTTCCCTCTGGATATAATTTACTAAGTTAAATAAAAGCTAAATGTAAGAACAAATTACTGTATGTTTTTCTGTTACTGGGTGGCAGAAGTTTCTTGGAATTTGGCTTTTCTCCACTGTGTGCTTCATATGTACTTTTTAAAAATTTCTGTTCTATCTTCATGATGCAGAGTGTGCATGAACAGAACAGTGAAACTGTGGAGATGGACCTGAAGACTTCCTTTGAGTGATGTCAACATTGGGTGGTAAGACTTTCAGTGCATCCCGGTGTTGCAAAGGAACTGCATAATGCCTGCTTGTGCAGGGCGTTGATGCATGTGTATGGCATTTCACAGAGAGGGAAGAACTTCCCTGCTCTACACAGGATGCTGTGAACAAAGTGACACACTGTGAATTTACCTTGCATAGTGATTAAGTTAATCTCTGATGTGTAGTATCGCTCTTCTCTGAGGGAGAACTCTGCCAGGAACACATGGACCAAATATCATCAAGCTGCTTCTACTTGTTACCTTTTGCCTTGCTCCTACCAACCAAATTTTCCTAAACTGCTTCCCAGTAACAATGTGAAAGTCTGATTAGAAAGATTCTGCCTGGGGTTGTACTTTCAACTGGTGCAGTCCGAAAACCATCCTCTTCCTCATTTTCCCATCTTCAAAAGTGAAAGTAGGCCATCTCAGACACAACTTGCAAAAAATATCTTTATGTGAAAAGTTTATTTAAAAATATCATATGCAGCTTAGTGTCTGGATACTGGTCTCTATTTGCGTTAGTCTCATAATACCTGTGTTTCTATCAGGATATCTATCAGAAAAATCTTGCTGTCATGTGCCTGTGTATCTTTGTCTAGACTACCTTTTCTACCTTTCAGTAAAGACTGGAGACTCATGAAGAGTCTGCAGTAATTAGGAATCTTTCTATTTCACAGCCTCAGGTAGCCTCAACACAATTGACGCAAGTACATGAACAACAGAAGGGCAGCTGTGCTTCTCTTAACATGGTCTTTTTTTTGTATCTGTCAATATTGTGACAAAATACACATTTTCTTTGGGAAGATTTTGGCTTAAATGCCATTAAAACCTGACTCTTCCAACTTGAATCTTCTGTGACGCTTCTGTGACAAAAAAGGCTTCAAAGAAGTTGCATATTTTATTTATACCAAGCACTTTATTGCCTTTTTCTATATTCAAATCTGATGGAAAGACTAGTTTTTTATTTTCCTGGTTTTATTATATAGCTATTTAAATATTTTTTTTCTTATTTACTGCTGTATTATATTTGCAACGTTTATTTTTCTGGATCTTAACTTGAAACCTTTTGTGCTAGTAGCCGAGGACTAGTAGATATTGGGAAAGGAGAAAATCTTTGAAAAGGTCTTTAGAAACCAGATGGTAAATATTTTTTATAAACTGAACAATTTTGAAACTAAAAATAGGTTTTTAAGACTCCCTGTTTCTGATAGGAAGCTGATGCAAAAACTCCTTTGTCTGTTATTAATAACAGAACTTGCTCATGCTCATTTGTGTCAATCTTGCCTTCAAGAATAGGTAAGTGTTTAATACCGTCATTTCCCATCTCCTGATCTTCTTCATAAGGAATAAGCATACCTTTGTTAAACTCTTAGTTTATCTCCATGTGAGAAATGCTGCTGTGTGTAAGCTAGTCTGATGTCAGAGACCTGCACAAATTACCTCTATCAGAGGGGATTTCTAGCCCGACCGTGAGAGAAGTTAATGCAAACCTACAGCTTCCTGCACTGCAAAGCCTACATAGCAATATCTAAGAGCGCATGGCACACCTTTCTGCTAGCTGGATGTCCCCTCAGACTGTAGTTTCAGGCATTTTCAGCTGGCAGCATCTCTGATTCCTGACTACAATCCTGTTACTGACTGCTCATTCCCTGTCTTGTGTCAGCAGAAGAGCTCATATGGACATTTCCTGCTCTCATGTGTTCAATGGCCTCATTAACTCTTATGCTTCATCAAAACAAGTGAGAACAAAAAAGGAGGAAGGAGGGGTCATGGGAAGAGTCCACTTGGCCTCATTGCCAGTTTATGCCAGGTTGAATTGACTGTAACACTATGCCAGTAAGACTAAAACCAACTGAGACAGCTAAGCTAGTCTGATAGCAACCTGCGGCCATCATTTTTCTTTTTTCTTTTTTTTTTTATCTTTTCTTTTTTTCTCTTCTTTTTTTTTTCCTTTTCGCACAGCCATCTAATTTGCACCAGAGCTTTGGCCTTCATCACTCTTCCTGCCTTTGTAAAAGAAGAATCTGAACCCAATATTAAATTTTTCCTTTGGGCAATAGTGACAAGGGTGGCTTATTGTAACCTTCTAAACAAGAAGTATATATTTGTAGTTTTTCTTTGTTTTTTCCAGTTAGAAAAATAAAATTTTCAGGTAATTTAGATGCATCATATTTTATGTGTCAGTTCATTGTTTTCTTTGCTAAAAGTGAGAATGTATAGCACAGAACCTTGTCAACCTTCTTTTAAACCAGGTTTCTATATCATGTTGCTAGGGGTTTCAGATCCAGGTGAGCCAAATGATCTGGATCTGAAAAATAGTATTGAAACACTTCTTTTGAAATAAATTCTGGTTTATTTTATTTCACTAGTCAGATGTTTTTCTGTTTAGTTTCTGCCTGCATTAGAATAAACTTAAAAAAAAATAATGTATTCCAGTTTGAGCTGTATAAAAGCTGACTGAAATGTCTTGCTTATTATTTTTTTTTTGGACTATGAGTTCTGAACAGTACTAAATATATAGAATAAAAAGCACAATTGGAGAAAGGTCAGTACCTGTCTGACAGTTTTGTTGCACACTTTCTGCAAGACCTTGTCACTGGTTTTTTTTTGCCTTAGTTTTCTACCTGGTATTTCGCAACATTAAGACTTTTTACTGCAATTTCTCACTCAGAATTGGCTTTCCAAAGAACTGTAGTTCTAAAGTTCTGAGTCTCACAACTCATGAAGTGTGAAAAATCATAGTTAGGAAAACTTCATGTGGAAATAGGATAGCTCATTCAGTCCCTGCATGTCTGTCCAGCAGAGAAATGAAAAATCCAATTCCTTATCGAAACTTAAAATACTGGTTACCAAGCAATTTCTCAGGTTTGTTAAATTTTACAGCTGTCTTGTTTGACAAGAAGAAAAAAAAGTTATATAATTCCGATTGAAGCTAAACTTGCCACTATCATGAAGAAGCTGTTTGTTTGCTGCAGTCCTCTGTCTCAATAAAATTATATTGCTTCTTTCCTTCATATTGGAAAGAGGGTTGAATTTTACAAGTGAAAAGGATGTTGGTTTGGGTTTCTTTTTTCTTTTTTTAAGCCTATTGCAAAATATGTATTCTCAAATGAAAAATAAAACCAAAAAGACTTTATAGATGATTTTTCTCCTCTTTTCCACAAGATAAAAGGACTTTGTGTTGCTACTTTCCATTAAGATGACAATCAGTATAATTTGTTTACTTAGCGAGATTCAAGAGAAGGCAGAGGATTTTATTTCCTGTAGCACACTAGAAAATTGAGAAGATCGTGAAAATTGATGAAAGTGAGGCTAGTGAATTATGTAAATTAGACGGGTTCATTTAAACTGTTTTGAAGTGACAGTTTATTACTTTTATGGTTATTCAGATATTCAGATTGTTCTCTCTTTATGTCCATTGCACCTTCATGTAAAATTTGGCATGATGGTGTTCATTTCTACATTCGTACTGCTGCCTTAGTAATATATTTTTCAGTGTAGCTGCTCTATCACAATAAAGTAAGACAGCTATGTCATAAATGAATATATTTAAACATTAGAATATAATCTTGGGCAGTAGGTTATCTTTGCTATTATACTGCAAACTCGATTACAGTTACAGGCATTACTAAGATTTTCAACACAATATAGAGGTTGATAATGAAATGTAATGATAACAAAATAATAATATTAGTTGACTTTATAGTCCTTCACAGCATGAAGCCATTAGAAATTGTAGGGGAAATTGCCTGTCTTTATAGAATAACTAGTAAAGGAGGACCTTAAGGAAACTCAGTAATTAAATACCACACCGTCCTATGTGTATTCAGTTTAGGTTTTATTTTCAAGATAAAATTTAAAACTACCAGCTTTATTACAAATATGCATGCTTATAATAAATACAGTAATTTTAAAAACACAACAACAACAAAAAGGAAAACAACCCACAACATCAGAACCTGAACTGCCAGCTGAACGACCATCTTTATGCTGCAATGTCTGCCCACAATACTGTGCTGTCATGTCTTCTCATGAAGCATAAGTTACTCGTTTAAGAAGGTAAAGATTTAGCTGTGTTTATGTTTTGGCCAGATTATTTGTTAGAAAGAGCTGCTCATCTGACCACAGGTATGGCAATTTTCCTCTAAAATGGTGGGACTCTAGTGCCATTATGTTTAACCCTTCTTAAGCTATACTGCAAGTGCAGTTTCACTGTGAAATACAAAACAGAGTCCATCCAATAAAATTGTTAATGATAGATACAGTTCTAGCATTCTCACTCACAAAAATATGCTCTGTGAAAAAGGAACAAGAATTGCCAAGTTAGAAGCTGAGTAGTGGTTAAGTAAATAACAAGGGTTAATATCATTACTTTTCTCAAGTAGATACTACTTCAGCAGAATCAACAGTATCTCAGTTTCTGAACTTGTCATATCTATTTAAATAATGTAAGAAAAATTTCAGGCAGAAAAAATAAATATATATATGTTAAAGTTTGAAGGAGAATCATATGGACTAAAGTTTTCATTCTGTGATATCTGTATAACTTGCTTGAGCAGCTTTTGAGCAACTAAAAAAAAGTTTTGTGAGAAAACACTTTCCTAGTGGTATATGAAATTTCTCAGGTATTTTTATAGTACTAATTTGATGTGTAGGATACTTGCACAGAACTAAGATTTCTGAGAAATTTCATAGTCTTGCAGCAGTAGCAGTCATCCAGAAGCATTTGGGGTAAAATTTTCAGGTGGAAGTTTCCCATTGTGTCTAACACCTTGCAATACATAACAGAATATATTTGATCTTTATATCTCCTGATGTGTGATGCTGGCAGAGTATGCATATCCAGGTCTTATTTTTAAGGGTAGTTTGACCTGATTGTGCCACTCCTGGGGGTAACACATATTAACTTGCTAAACAAAACCATTCCTTTTCAGAAATGTTTTATGCAGAACACTAAACTTTATCTTTAATCCAGGATAGCTCCATAGTAACGTTAGTAACATGCCTTTATGTATACAGGTATGTACACATGTGCACAGCCACTTTGGTGTGATTCCTTTGCTTACTTTGAAGCTCCTTGGCCACATTTCCTTTGTACATTATAACCTGGCGAAGTCAGAATTTGTTGTCCACATGTTTTTGTACGTAAATACAACTAATCAGACAGACTCATGCCTGCCTGTATCTTTACCACATTTTCTTCTCTTTCTCCATTGTATTAACAACTGGAGGTAGGGGTGAGTGCCGGTTCAGCTTTCTTTAGCTTTTGCTACTTGTTTTACCCTTCATCAGAAAAATAGGAAATTATGTGTCTGTGGTCTGAAGCAAATAAGACTAGATTCTATTGTGGTATCTATCTTTTAGCTTCTTCATATACTGTTTTATTCAGTAATGGAAACTATATCATTGTAATGTGTTGTTTCAAAATGTGGTTGTAAGATGGGGATAGTCAATCAATACTACATGTCAATTGTGAAATACAGTTATTCTTAACACAAACATACTTACTTTGCTGCAACTTGTCAAGGACAGACTATTGTGATTTGCAGAAACTGTGAGTTGGGGTGGCATAGTAAAAGCTGTGACTTTGCAGTGTAATTTTGTGTGACTTTTTAATCACAAAGATTTTTTTCCTATTTGCCTGCATTTTTTCAATTAAATCATTTTTTCCCTTTGTTCAGTTGACTTAATGTTGCATTTATGATGCATTTTATTGGGACTGTTTAAGAACTGAAGTCCAGTTTCTCCCTTGTAACTATGGGTGCCTGGTAACACTTACAAATTTTGGAGGACTCATTGCTCAAGAAACAGCCTATGTCCTTGCAGCACCACGTGGCTTTTGTGGGAACCATGACTCTAAACTTACTACTTTTCAGGTTTAATGGTAGATCACATTCAAAACCACTAACTTTCTGCAGTAGCTTGATTTTCTTTTAATACAAAGGAAAGTAATGAGGAAATAAGCTGCACCTGTTTGATTTTTTATTTAATGGCATTTATTGGAATACCTCATTAGCCGTATGCATTCTCATCTGTCATAGTATGTTCTACCCTTGAGCAGTTGAACTTGAGAGTTGAAGCTGGAAGTAAAGCAGCTTCCTCTATTTCCAAGTGCTTGATTTTATATGCATATTGTTGTGTTGCCTGCTAGCTTGTTCTGTTCTGGCCATATTTATTTCAGCAGATCAGCATGAGGAACTGAACCAGGCAGAACTGAACTCCTTTGATGTGAGGTTTCTCCCTCCTAGAATCCCATACACCTTTGCTAAAATCTTCCTTTGACTTTCTGTCCCAGTAGCAAAATGTAGTGATGACGTAATACAAAGCTAAGATGTAGAAATGTTCTATGGAATGGTTTTCCATAGATATTTTTTTTTTTTAATTTGTTTGCTTTTATAATGCATTTGTTTCTATTTACAAATTTTCAGTTGTGGTCTTCTTCAACTGCGAATCCTTAAGGGGTTTTACTGGAATCAGAAGACTGGTTATGATTTTAAAACCAACCTTGCCGAAATAATTATTTTTAACCCAAATCAGCTCACTGTGCAGTCCTACACCTAGCTCTGAAACACGAATGGAAGAGCAACACAGACTGAAGCAAGAAACCAGGATTTTTTAATTGCTGAAATGGAAAATGTAATGAAGAATTTTTTTCTGAAACCCATGCATTTTCAAGATCGTCCCTGTTCTGATCATTCTTAAGAGGAATCAGGCTTTCAAAGTCCTATACCAGGAAAAGCCAAGCTCTGTTCTACTCTTATTATTTCACTGGATTATATTTAATTTAATAAACAGTATAGTTTGTGGTTGCTTGTTTAGTAATTCCCTTCAATATGGATCAATGGAACTGCAAGAACAGCTTTCCATTAACAGATTGTCCGGGGTTCAGCAGTAACAATCATTTTTCTCCTTGAGAGTAGCAGGTGCACTGCTAAGTTTTCGACTTTCAGCCTGGGAACAGTGTTGATAAAACTGTCTTTTCTAGTTGCTGTTCAGTAATGTTTACTCTGACCAAGGACTTTCTAAGTCTCATGCTCTGCCAGGAAGGATGGGAAGCCAGAAGGAAGCAGACACAGGACAACTGACCTAAGATGATAAAGAGGTATTGCATTCCACAACATGTCATGCCCGGGATGTAAACTGGGGGAGAGTCACCCAGAAGGGCTAGACCACTGCTCAGTCAGGGTGGGTATTGGTTGATGGGTTGTATTGTTTGAGCAGTTGTATTTTCTTCCCTTGTTGTCTTCCTTGTTATTACTATTGGTGGTAACAGCAGAGATTTGTGTTATAACTTATATACTGGACTGTTCTTTCTTCAACCCATGGGAGTTACATTCTTTTGATTCTCCCCCCCAACCCTCCAGGAAAGGAGGAAGGAAAGGGTGGAGGGTGAGCTAATGACAGCATGGCAGATTTATGGCTGTTCTTAAACCACAACACAGATGAAAGATAAAAAAGTTCTTCTTCATATCAATCCTTTATTAGACACTGTTAGAAAAGGGTTTCAGGAAATCTTTGTTGCTATTTAAACTTTTATCAGGAAAAAAAATATAAGTCTTGCTGAAATAACACCTTCAGAGTGACCTATCATGGTTAACTTAGTGCTAAAGGAACATGGACATATTTATAAAAATCATGGACAGTGTGAAAAAGGAGAGAGAGTGTCCCACTTGCAGCTTACAATGCACCTGTGAAAGTTTTGTTGCAAAATTTATGGATTGGCTAGATTCTGAAAATCAGCAGCAGTAGCTCTAAAATATATATTGCAATTCAATCATGGCTGGCTCCAGAGACTAAATAGGAACTTCTCTTTCAAAATTGCTTATGTAACAAAGACAGCAGACTATGAAGTATTCCTTCCAAAAAATATCTCCACTTTAAACAAGTGCTGCAAAATCTAATTAGAATTTGGGAAAGGAAGGTAAATGAAGCTGAAAAGAGAATAAATGAATGCACAAACACTAGTATTTACTAGTGTTAAATTGTAGCAAGTAAGAGGTGCTAGGCAACAGCAAGAGACACAAAATGTTAATTTCAGTTACTCAAAGATTGTCTTCTACAAAGTCTTGTTTGCTGTTTATGTGTGACTTTAAGAGAAGCACACCCCAAATTTTGATGTTGGCCAAGAGCTGGGTTGTTTTCTCTTGTGGGTTTGTTGGCATATTTGTTAGAGTTTCACCCAGGTCAAGGGAGGTGACCCTGCCTCTCTACTCTGCTCTCATGAGACCTCACTTGGAGTACTGTGTGCAGTTCTGTGTCCTCAACACAGAAAGGACATGGAACTGTTGGAACAAGTCCAGAGGAGGGCCACGAGGAGGGTCAGGGGACTGGGGCACTTCCTGCATGAAGATAAACTGAGAAAGTTGGGGCTATTCCGCCTGGAGAAGAGAAGGCTGTGTGGAGACCACATAGCAGCCTTACAGTATCTGAAGGGGGCCTATAGGGATGCTGGAGAGAGTCCCTTCATGAGGGACTGTACTGAGAGGACAAGGGGTAATGGGTTCAGACTTAAACAGGGGAAGTTTAGATTGGATATAAGGAAGAAATTTTTTACTGTATGGGTAGTGAGGCACTGGAATGGGTTGCCCACGGTCACATTATAAATGTTATATCCTTGGCAGTGTTCAAGAGCAGATTGAGCATAGCCTTGAGTGGCATGGTTTAGTGAGAGGTGTCCCTGCCCATGGCAGGGGGGTTGGAACTGGATGATCTTAAGGTCCTCTCCAACCCTAACTATTCCATGATTCTATGATTTTCTTAATTGTAGACCAGACATCCCAGAGGATTTCTCTGAGGATAATGAGTGCTGTTGACTCTAGGCTGTTGGATCAGATGGGTTGAAGGTCAGTAGAAGAATGACATACAGTAGCTAGTTCTGACCTGATGACATCTTAAAAAACTGTACTGAATACATTGATAATGTCCTTGTAGCAGACAGGTATTAAGATATTAAGAGTTAATAATCATATGGTTTATCATACCAGCCAAAAAAAAGTATTATGGACCGCTGGATGGAAGTGAAATGACCTCTTTGTCTTTTTTTTTTGAACCCTGCATATATGACCGACAGTAAAACCATGAGTCGAAGTTCAGTTGTGATAAGACAGGAAGTATTTATTTATAATATTTTTTTTTCTTAATTTCTTATGAACAAGTAAGAACTTTCATTTGTACCCAACTAGTATCTATTGTAGAAACAAATTAATTTTTGTTTTCATGTCTGTTTTCTGGTTTAAAGTGCAACATGTTATGATGAGGATTTTATGATTTATGATTTTATGATATGAGGTGCAGGAGGAGGGTAGGAAGTGATCCAGGCACCAAAGCAGAGATTTCCTGAAGTATGTGGGGCAGGCCATGCCCTTGCAGCCCATGGAGGTCAATAATGGAGCAGAGCGACACCTGAAGAGAGCTGTCACCCTGTAGGCAGCCCACATTGCAGCAGGCTCCTGGCAAGACCAGTGGCTCTGTGGAGAGAGGAGCCTGTGTGGGAGCAGGTTTGCTGCCGGACTTGTAACTCTGCAGGGGACCCACTCTGGAGAGGGCTGTTCCTGAAGGACTGCAGCATGATTTACACGTTACACTAGTTTCGTCTCTCTTGGTAACTGGTGAATGATCTTTCCTTGTTCTTTTCTTGATCCATAAGCATTTTCTTATATTTTCTCTCTCAAATCCATCTGAAGATGGGAGTGATGGAGTGGCATTGGTGGGCAGCTGCTATCCAGCCAGAATCAACCTACCAGGACTAGCTTGTTAAAGTTAAAAACAGCGCAGGTAACGTGAAAAAGTGTTAATTACTTTTTCTACAATGGCCCATATGAAACAGAATGATAATTTGATGAGTAGAAATTGAACTTTACATATTGCTCACTGCCCTGGACTTCAGGAGAGAAGATTTTGGCCTCTTCAAGAACCTGCTCAGTAAGGTTCCGCGGTATATAGCCCTAGAGCACAGGGGAGCCCAAGACTGTTGGCTCGTATTTAAGGATGACCTGCTGCAAGCTCAGAAGCAATGCATCTCTACTAGGTGGAAGTGCAGCAGGAGGGCCAGGAGACCTTCTTGAATGGATAAGGAGCTGCTGAGGAAAATTCAAAGAAAAAAGAGACTTATAAAAGGTGGAAGCAAGGACAGGTGACCTGGGAAGAATACAGGGATGTTGTCTGGGAAGCTAGGGATCAGGTTAGGAAAGTTAAGGCCCAGTTAGAATTAAACTTGGCTAGGACTGTTAAGGATAACAGGAAGGGATTCTATAGGTACACTGCAAATAAAAGACAGGCTAGGGACAACGTGGGCACTCTTCAGAAGCCATCGGGACTACTGGTTACCCTGGATTTGGAGAAGGATTAGGTTCTTAACAATTTCTTTGCCTCAGTCTTCACTGGAAAATATTCTGACCATGCCACCCAAGTCTTGGAAAGCAGATTGTTATGGGTTCAGCAGCAGCAGTCATTTTCTTTAAGTAGTAGCTGGTGTAGAACTGTGTTTTGGATTTTCAGCTTGGGAACAGTGCTGATAACACCAGTGTTTATAGTTTTGGCTTAGAATGTTTAGGCTGGCCAAGGACTTTCCGAGTTTCATACTCTGCCAGGGGGAGGGGAGCCTGGAAGAAGCCGGGCGAAAGCAGAGACAGGGCACCTGACCCAAACTGACCAAAGAGGTACTCTATACCACAGCACGTCATGTCCAGTAGGAACCTAAACATATACAAGTCCATGGGACCTGATGAAATCCATCCGCGGGTCCTGAAGGAGCTGGCAAATGAAG
>JASSUY010051612.1:16155-33642 GCA_032466535.1 Forpus xanthops | reverse complement strand
TTACCCCTTGTCCTCTCACCACAGTCCCTCATGAAGAGTCCCTCCCCAGCATCCCTATAGGCCCCCTTCAGATATTGTAAGGCTGCTATGAGGTCTCCATGCAGCCTTCTCTTCTCCAGGCTGAATCGCCCCAACTTTCTCAGCCTGTCTTCCTACGGGAGATTTTGCCTGAATACAAAACAATAATGGAAAAATACGAAGAGAACAGATGTGTTCAGCAGTGGCAAGGTCTTGTAGAATTTGGTCTAGGGTTGCAGTGGACAGATTTATTCTACCCACAGTATTGAAAACCCATTTGATGCTCCCCACAGAGGGTATACTTCAAGGATCTGCAGGTTTGGTGCATGATGGTACAATTTGCTCTCATAGTTCAGAAGGGAGAGGGAAAGGAATATTCCAAGATTGACATATAGCTCCTGCAGTCGCTGAGGCTGGATAGGATCACACTAGGTAATACCACGGACCACTCAAAGATGACACAGCAACAACATGAAACAAAAAATGGCAACATGAAAAGTCATCTTCTTAGCTTTATATGGTGTTAATAACAAATAACTCCTTTTTACTTTTATATGTATTTATTACTGTTTTAAAGTTTCCTAAATTATTTTTTTAACCCCCTCTTCGATTGCTCTTACTTAAAAACTGCGAAAGTTGTCAGAAGGCTGTATTGTAGATGGAGAGCAAAAGGAGGATAGGGCTGTAGTGGTGTTCAGAACCTTTTAACTCTAATTTGGATGCACTGGAGATGCTAAGAAGCCTCTTGTCTCTTCAGCAAGTAAGATTAGTGTGGACCAGCCTACATGCTGCTGCCAATAGATCCCTAGTTTACAATCAGTTATATGTCTACATTGTGACTGCAAGCAGAAGTTCTCCCCTACTTCTTTTCTAGAAGTAATTTTTACGTTCTTCACTAGGGGAGTAACCTGCACCTGTGTTGCAAGTGCAGTGCTCTAAATTGTGCCTTGGTGTGTGACTTCAGCGTTTGTTCCATTAAATATTCAAGTGGTTTTGGTACACCAGTGGAGACCTCAAGTGCAAAATGCAAGACAAATTTTCATCAAAAATAAGGCTACCGTGCACTAAATCACTAATTCACTCTACATATTTTTGCTGAGTTTGACAATAGTGCATTTTATCATTTGCTTAAATTTGACTGTGTTTAACGTATTTCTTCGATGCTGGATCATTTTCACTAAACCTGAGAGTAAACAATTGATCAGTGATTCATGTAGGATTTGATGGAAAAGGAAAAGAAACGGAACGGGAAGGGAAATGTCCTCCATAATTAAATCTGCAATAGCTTGTTATACTGGTTTCACCATATGATATTCTGGCATCATGATTTATGGCAATCCTCCTCCCCCACAGCTGTAATTATAGAAAGTACACTCTAAATGGGTGCTATAAATTTCAGATTAAGAAGCCTTTCCAAGTTTTTCCCTTTCAGTAGCAGTAGGGGATCCACAAACCCATCAATTTTAATCTATACTAATATTTTTAGCAAACATGTCCAGGAATAAACACAGTGATAATCAAATCCTGGGATAATAAAAATCAATATAGGCCTTTTGATACAATAACATTAGCGTGGCAAGAATGTAAGGGCTCCATTCAGCCAGTTATTAGGGATTTCTTCGAATTTCTTGCTGAGTTGGAGAGATACCTTTCTGGATGCATTCAGGTAAATCCATCTGCAAATAGAAATGGATGTAGCTATGTTTCAGTAAAGATGATTAATTGCTGTTCTTCAGATTGCTTTATTAAAGAATGATGGATAACATTCTTCACCCTGTTCTCGCAACTGCTTGATCTGCTTATGGTCTATTCTCCAGTTTGAAGAAATGGACAGAGAGTTTCTATGACAAGGTTCTTTGTTAGTGTCTCCAAAAAAAGAGTTATGCACAGGTTCATAGTCTATCCTGCAGGGATTGCAGGAAAAATAATCATATCTAGAAGGTGTGCTCACAACAGTAGACTTCCACTGGTAATCTTGCATGAATAAATGCTTTAAAATGTCCATTTATATTTGAACAGGTAAAAAAAAAAAAAAAAGACAAAAACCCAACAACCTGATTTTTTTTTTCTATCAGTATTCAAAATTACGGTAAATTCAGGTTGTAGAAATGAATATATTGCCATGTTAGCCCTAATGACAGTACAGAAGGTTGTCTAGTGTACTACCACATTTGCATTACAGTAGGCTTACTTCATAGCTGGTAGGAACATTTTGCTATCAGTAGAAGGCTGTACAAGCACACACACTGAACCAGTGTCTAATAAATATTTCAATAGCATGCAACAAGTGAAGTTATGTTGACAACTCTCCTTGCATAAATATACTGCGTAAAGGGATTAATTGTTCTTCTCCAAATATTATTTGTATAGTAGGAATTTGAAGCAACTTTCTGTCTTCTGTCTCCCTCTGGTTTTGCTTGGACTGAGTATACCTAGAAAAAATTGTGATATGGATGCAGTTTTGTGACATCTTTATCAGAACTTCACCTGCTCAGAACAACCTCAAGAAAGTCATAATCTATCAGGCTCTTGAGAGATCCCTTGATACAAGTTTCAGCTGACCTTCTTGAAATTAGAAGTAAGTTTGGATCTGCCACCACTTAGCCCATATATTTTCATTTTTTGCAGGGAAAAAGGAAAAGTGTAGAATAAGAAGAATAGTTATAGTACACTTACACTGCAACTGCAAAAGTACTGTGCTGATGGGCTAAATGAACCCTAATTGAACTGTGCACTGCCATAATTAGGTTGCTACTGCTACTGCTTGCTTGAACATGCTCTTCTAAAACTAGCTCAGCTACCTGTATGACCAAATAATTTCTGTGACTGTATTGCACAGACACACTTAGTTGTAGAGTTTTCACACAATACTTGTGGTTGCTTTATGTGAGGTGGGGGGTGGAGGGGAGGGGTAAGGATGGGAAAGCTTCATAATTTTTTACTTGGAGTATTTCATCTCCAATGTTTTGAAAAGTTACAGAGCTAGGGTTTCCCTTAAGGTTTTGGTTTGAATTACAGCTGATCTAAATTGCTCTTGGCTGCCTGGTAGCGCTAGAAGAAATTACAGTCTATTGTGAAGGATGTTGTCTGCCTTTGAGAATGGCAAATGTCTGCTTTTCTTTGCAGAAATGATATGGGAGAAAAAAATGAGAGATTTTGCTCTGGAGGGAGTGATGAAATAATTGCTGCGTAAACACTGGTTAGTTTGATACAGGTTTTTGTTTTCAGAATCAATTGTTTGGATAATTGGAGTAAAACTTTAAAGATGTGACAAACTTTCTACCAGCTATTATTAAATCAAAAGCATTTCTTTTTAATATTTAATAGTACTTACACTACACAGTCTCAGGTGAAAGCTAAAAAAATACAGCAATTATGTCAATGACATTTCTTAAATAAAGCTTGCCAACTTACCCTTATAATCTTCCTTTATATTACAATGAAGACACTGAGTACTTCAAATCATGACAGTTCTGTCTTCATGCATGCCAGAAAATATCTTGAAGTTACTGGGAGGTTTTTAAGAAGTCTGTTGTTCATGCTAGTCTGGAAATCTATTCTTTAAAGTGAGAGTTTTTAGAGTAGAGAGAGAGATGAGGAAACAGAAATGCTTCATGCTATTTTGGCTTCATAGGATTTAATTTTTAAAAGGATTTAAATCAAAGGATTTGAGTCAAAGGATTTAATTATTTACATTGGATGAGTAGCTATACTAACAGAATACTATTGTATAAATCTGATTTGGACTGGCTTATGTAATGGCATCTTCTATTTCCAGTTGTAGGCAGTGGCAAAATGATCTTTGATCACTACCATGCAGTGTATTCAGCAGTAGTTGTAATGCCTGTATTTATTTAAAGTCTAATAACAGTCATTCCAGTGACAAACTGATGTGTTTTTTGATGTTTAAAATTTGAGTTATGAAGCAATATCTCCTGTAGTACGTTGCACCTGTCCTTAAACAGTAACTGCACCAGCAGAATGTCCCCTTCAGATTTACTGGTAAAATCTGTAAAAGAACATACGTGAAAAATGGTCTTCTCTTTTAAGATACATAAAAGAAGCAAATGTCATACTCAAGAGGTTTGAGAGGAAGAGCTGAAATTATAAAATAGAGGCCCATAAATTAACATGTTCTGAGTCTCTCTTCAACATCTGCAATTCATTTGACTGGAATGAGTTTGTGTCAGGAATGTTTGCTCACAGATAATGAATGAAAGATAAATGCACAAAACCCACCCGAAGACCAAGGTCACCAATTTCCTGACTTCCCAAATTTGCTCCATGCAAATACATCTGTATTGTTTATTTGAATGGGAAATGAATATGAAGTACTACTTACTGAAAGAGGTGAAAGGGATTGAAAGTAACTGTAATTAAATTTCACATGGTGGGTGACAGGTAAGGGAATAGAGGGATTGCTGTGGTACAAAAGATCACTTAGGTACTTGGAAGGAAGCTTGGAAACAGTACAGCTTAGGAGGAGCTCTGATTAGTTCTTGGTTTTCTGTTCACCAGGTTGAACTATTAATTTTATTTGTATAAAATTTGTCTTTCACCCACTCTGGGGAGCATGCTATGTGTAAAAGCCTACATAAACACGTCTCAAGGCTCTGGCCAGCTCAAGGTTGTGTCTCAGCTGCATTTACAAGTTTGGCCTCTAGCTGCACCATATGTTCATAAGCATCGGGCAGGGCTGGAGCATCCGTTGCTCATCCCAAGCCCTAGGCCCTGCACTGAACAGCTCTGTGAAGGGCAGGAGATGCCTTCTAGTGTGGTCAAAACATCAGCCTGGCTCCTTGGCTGTGGTCTGTTGCACCATGGCTTGCCGTGGCTCATTCTTGGCAAAGAGCAGGATCAGATAAGGAAAACGTGCCACCAGCATGGGTTCACCTCCTCCGTTCATCTCTGCTCTGCAGCAGCAACACCCTTCCCAGCACAGGAATCTCCCTCTAAGCACTGGAGGAGGACGGCCCTCACAAGCCTTGTATTTTGGGTGGGCAGAATCCCATGGGGTTCAGTAATTTGGGTGGAGCAGCATTCATGATTTAACCCAGGGCTCAAATTATAGCTAAATTAAAGGGAGCACTTGGAGTTCTCTTATATTTCATATGGTTTTTCAAGAGTGCTGGTGGGTTTTAGTATATATTCGTGCCTTCAGGCCAAAGAGTTGGCTGAAGATGTGTAGCTGGTTGCTCACAGCCCCACCTGGAAGTTCCTCAGTTAGCCAGTAACTGTCCTGGCCAGTCCTTTGAAGAGGGTGGCTTAAAGCAGGATTTTAACTTAAATGTACGAAGAACAATCTTCCTTCTCTAACTGATTAGTCATGCAATACTGCTGTTGCAGGCTGTGCTTGCAGTGGAGTAGGAAAGATTAAGCCAGGTAAAAGTCAATTCTTTATTCCAGAGGAAGCATTAGTTTCTTCATGGAGAAAAAATAGTAATAATCAAAACCTAGTAATTCAGCAGTGTAATAAACCAACAGAGCTGTGGTGAAAATTTGTGGAATTACTTTTTCATTCATTTTCAAGTCCTTGTCACTGTTTAACATAAAAAATGATTTCATGTTTTTCTGGTACGAAGGTGTTCTGCAAAGAAATGCTTTAAGAGACAGAGGGGATTGACCCACTGCTTCAAATTGGAGGAGCCTGACTTCAAAAGCTCTGTAATCATGGCATGTATGTATTATTAATTTCTGGCTTACATTCATTCTTGCAAATGTAAGGTGTGATCTTGTCTGTGAAAAGCCTGTGTGAAGTGAGGCTTCCTAATCTCGTCACGGGAAAAGAAATACCACTTCCTGCTGAGTGTTAAAATTCAAAACTTATTATCAAATATTTTGTTTCAAGGAGAACAAAATCTTCCAAAAATGCAAAGTTTGAGCTGTGAAGAAAAACTGAAGGTGTTAAAAGTCTGGAGGAAAAAAGTAATTTCCCTATTCAATGTGGATTGCCACACTACTACTAAACTTTTTGGAAAAGGGGGCTGTTTTGTTTTTTTTTTTTAATATTAT
The DNA here is from genome assembly GCA_032466535.1 of Forpus xanthops. NCBI lineage: Eukaryota > Metazoa > Chordata > Aves > Psittaciformes > Psittacidae > Forpus > Forpus xanthops. The sequence continues at coordinate 27,612 of JASSUY010051612.1, read as the reverse complement.
CAAATTCTGGCAATAATGACGTGTATGTTAGAGATACCTTGTTAATATTTCAGTTTTAATTGGAATTATTTAAAGGTGTTTGAAATGCTATCTGCTTTCCAGATCATATTATTTCCTTGTTATGCATACAAGCTCTATGGAGATGTTGGGAAATGGAATAAAGTATCTGAATATAAAATAAATCATGGGGCAAAAATAACAGGATCTTAAGTTTTGAAATGGAATATTGAAATCAGTGTCAAAACCAGGTGTTGCTTTCAGAGTTTTCTCAGTGGGATTTTAATCAAAATTCAAACCAGAATTAAAATCTGGGATGACAATATGAAACATTCTCATGAAAATACGTGATCAATTTTGATTCCTCCTTGGAAAAAAATACCCAGTCGCTTGGAAACATTTACTGGGAAAAACAAAAGTGTAATTTCTTTCTACTGGAGACAGATGCTATTCATTTAGTGTTAAAACACCTTCCATGTAGATGTATCAATGGTTTTTATGTCATTACAGTTTTATTCATCTTCACTTTCTCTGATCTTCCAGCTGAGAAGTTAGCATAGCTTCCTTTGAAGCCTTGTAGTAATTTTCTGTGATCACAGCGCAAACTAATGGGACAGAAACATCCTCCCACAATGGAGCATCACGCCAGAGAGGTACAAAGAGAAGACATTGAACCTCATTGGCAGGAATCTGTCTCATCTGTTGACCAATCTCTCTTTGACACAAAGCATAACTTTTGACTCTCATTTATTCAAGGCTTTGGTTTCGTTTAGTAGTGGATGTGTCATAAGCATGAAAAAAAAGAAACTCAAAGAAACCCACCACTTCTTCACCTTGAATGATACAGCAAGACCCTTCATCACAGTGGTGTTCGTCAGTCCCCTTGTGCATAGCTTCCTACCTATCAGTAGCAGGGAAGGGCAGCTGGAAAAAATAAGGTGTAGAAAAGGGCTAAGCGGAGGAGAAAACAGGAGGAGGGAAAGGTAGCTGCAAGTTCTGCAGCCTAAAGTGTGTACTGTTCTGCTTTTATAGACCTAAAAATGATAAGGCTGGATGGGATGTTTGTGGTTTGGACAAAGTTTCTAAGAGAGAAGCCCTCCCGAAGAACTGCGCTGTGTTTGCTCCCTTGAGTGGGCTCCCCGCAGGCCGCAGCTCCCTCAGGAGCTCTCCACCCGCTCCCTCCCTCGGGGAATGAACGTGGAACCGCTGCTGGGGGCAGCGGGATCCCCTCTCCCTCTCTGCCCTCGGGGCTGCCAGGGCCGCTCCTCACCCTCGGCCCCTCAGCGCTCCCCCCCGGCTGAGGGGCTGGGCTGTGCCTCGCGGTGGGGCCGTTAGAGCCGTTAGAGCCGTTAGAGCCGTTAGAGCCGGCTGGAACCGGCTGGGGTCGCTCCGGGGTGGGTAGCTCGGTCTCGCCTCCCTTTCGCTTCAGTTCAGAGAGACTCGCAGAGCGGATACCCGGGAGGCACCTGCAGGCAGGACGACTTTCACCTTAATCATGAGGTACCAAGCTTTTATTATTATTTAAATTTGTTTCTTTTTAGCCTCAGTAGAATCCTGGCGCACATGCTGGGGCATTAGGAAGCTCTGGAAGATCTAACAGTTTTCTCATGTTTCTTGCAAAGAGCGCCCTGCCCAAATCTGAAAAAAAAGATTATTTTTCTGTGTAGCACTTCTTTGAAAAGTGTTTTTCATTTTCCTGTGGTGTTCACCTCTTAGTCCGTATTTTGACGTCAAGTCACAATAAGAATGTTAAACCATCATAGCCATAACTGTCGAAGTGAAGGAGTAACTTTTAAGGAAAACACAAGGCATGAGGTGAATCTTAGGCTGTTTTTCAGCAGTCTGTGTGCCCGGAGCCCGTGGTGGGCTGCAGGGAGCTTTTTTGGTGAGAAATGAGGACATTTGGATCATGAAATAATAGTGTTGCGAGAGGACAAATGAAGAACAAAGGCAGTTGCGTCTTTTGCAGTGGTGTTAGCCAAGAGGTAACAGATTTTGTTCCAGGTTTTGTATATCTTTTTGTCTGTTTAATATAAACATATTAGCTAACTAAGTAGGTATAAATAATGTAGATACGTTAAACATCATTCTTCTGACGTGTGGTGTGTTTAGTGCCAGGGGACTTTGCCAGCTGAAGCCATCAGGTTCTCTGTGGCTGTGACCCTAACATGCCCATGAGGAGACTGGCTCTCATTCGGTTTTGTAGCTTGATGGGATTTGACTTTCTGGGCCTCCGTTTTCTTTGTGCAACTGTGAGAAAGGGGAACTTTAATGTTGTGATTGGAAAAAAGATGGTGGAACAGTGTTACAGTGGAAGTGTGTAGGATGGGCTTGTGGTCAAAACATGGATGTTCATGTGGTGTGGAGCAGAATCCCTGATGGTCATGTGTGTACATGTGTGTAAAATTCATGCTTTGAGACCAAAATCTCTTTCAAGAGATAGTTCATATTAGAGTAACCTGGCGAGTATGTCAGACTGCGTCTTCGGGTTCAACCAACCAAATCTCAAATTGTGACAGATGAACCTTTTCAGCAGTGATGCTCTTCCCTTCAGAAGCAGAAAGCATGCTTAGAAGATGGAGATTACCAAGTTAAGTCATTAAAATGTATGGCTAACTGGATACACTTCATTTTGGGGTGTTGCAGAGGTAGTAGTCAGCACATTAAACATTATGGTTTTAAGAAATGTACATAGTCCTGAGTGAAAACTGTGGAGGAGATAGCCTAAGTGTAAAATAACAATATCCAGGCAGAGCTTGTAATTGCTAATAGTTTTTTTTCCCCACCCAGGAAGGAGGCTTTGTCAATAATTAAAACAAGCAATCTATATTTGACTTAAGATTAAAAAAAAAACCCTCAAGTAATCTGTTTCTTTTTTTTTTTTCTCCACATGGCTTCACTTTAGCATTCAAATTTAAGCACAAATGGAAGCATAAGCATGCTGTCTTTGAGAGCTGCTTTTGCCAGTAAGGCACTTAACATGCAAATCTGGAACGTAAATTTAGCTTACAAATGGCATTGCACAAAGATTACTGTTACATCTCCTTCTGTAGCCAGAAAGAATGTGGAAATTATAACTAGTTTCAGAAATAACTATAATTCAAGGAGAAACTGGCACAAGTTGTTATAGTCTGATGACAGAAGCTTGCACCTTAAACTGGTGCATAGCATTGCTAACTAGTGCCAGCATGATTTTTATTACTTTGAAGATAAACATGATTGAAGCTGGATGATGGGAAATTGCATGTCTTATTAAATCTACCTATGAGAAAGTGTAAGCATGGATCTGGAGGAGGTGATGGTAAGAGTTTATAAACTTGATTTGACAAATTTTCCATTGCTTTTGCTAGTGACTTGAGCCTCCTCTTTTGTTGAAAGCCTTATTAATTCAGAATTCTCCCCTTGTTTCTAGTGGAGTACCATTTTACACCGCATTTCTGCAAGGGATACCATTATATACATAAACTGTAATGGCAGTGGCAGGATGGGCCCTGTGTTTAAGTGCTTAATGTTATGTGCAGTCCACTCCTGTCAGTAGGAAGTGAGTAATTTGCAGAGACTTGTGGAGGATTTCTGCATGCAGTGCTATCTGAGAGCCAGACTTTCAACTTGTGCGTGTGTTCTGCACAGCAGTAACTTTCTAGCTAAAGGCTGCTGTAAAGAACATTAGTAGTAGACCCTTGTTTTAAACATATGTAACACTCTGTTACTAATTCCCTCTTAGCTCTTTCATTCTCTAGAAGCAAGGACTGGGAATTTGAAGTTACTCTTCCAACTCAGTGGAATCAGTTTGGTCATTCACATTTTGAGCCTTCGTACAAGGAAAAAAATAGTTGCTGTGTACTTTAAGGAATTCTGTATCATGTTTTTTCTTGCTTTGGAAAGAAAATTAATTTAAACTCCCCACGAGTTGGAAATTTGTATTATTCTGATAAGTTCAGTATATTGTGAACACACAGTTCGGTATATTGTGAGCACGCATTTTTTCTAAACCTTCCTAGTGAGCATCTTCTGATCAAGGAATAAGATAGTAGGTAATATTTTAATAAATACTTAATATTACATAATTGAAGGAGTTAATTATTTGAGACTAGATCCCTGTGTTAACTGTACTATAGAGATTTTAAGTTCCACAGATCTGCTGGATATAGCTATTGGTCTTTCGAAATAAGGTGACAAAGAGTTGGTCTAAAGCATTTAAGAAAAGTAATGGACTGACCTGCAGCAGAGCTGTTTTAGGTTCAGGCGCTCTGAAAACTTCTGTTTGTGCTCTGCTTTTAGTGCCTCCTGGTTTGTGCTCTGCTTTTAGCGCCTCTAGGTTTGTGTTCTGGCATTGGTTCTGTTCTTTAGACTTGAAGCTAGTTTCTGCACTGGAATTTAGTGGATTACACTTCAGCCTGGTATAAGAAAGCATGCTAGTGATTATATTTATCCTCTGTTTATAGCTGTAAGCATTTTTTAATGTGCACTGCTGTTAATGAATTTTCAAGGGTCTTCTAACAGCCTTGGTAGGCAGAGGCTCAAACATGAAATCTTACCTGTGACTTTTACTGCAAGTATTGTTTGAAGATTTCTACATAAGAGAACTTTTTAAAAATTGTATCATTAGTTAGTGTTAGAAATGGCTTTGTTGAGAACTGAACACTGTGGTAAGTTCTCTTAAATGTTGCTCTTCAGAGACTCAGTGGATTTTGTGTTCTCGAAGTGAAAGAATAATTTGTCTGCGCATCTCACTTTGTATTATGGGCACACATCTCACTTGGAAAGGACCAACTCTGTAGCACTCATCTATCATTCCTTCTGAGAATACTTGGAAAAAGAATTATAGTGTGACGTTTAATGATCTGTCTCTGCAGTTTAATAGTTTTGTTGTCTCTTCCCCCCCCCTTCCCCCCCCAAGGAAGTTATAATGTTTAGCTGTCATTTTGATTATCCCTTCTTTCACTTCAGAAACTGATAGACAAGCTCAACTTCTGGATTATCTCTCATGTCTCTTGAAAGACATAATGGTAGAAGAAAGAAAAAAGACATTGTTTTTTTGGCTTCTACTTTTTTATCATTATGCATGGTTGTCTTGTATTAACATAAGAGATGGTTTTCAGAACTCACAGTGAACATAAAGTATTTTATACAGTGACTTCGTTATTCATCTTTGTTCTAATAACTCATCCATCATACTCCGGGCTTTTCCCTATTTCTCCATGTTACTGCCTGCTTAGAATCTATGATTCTATGGTTCTGTGATTTTTTCCCATAGGACAGTTGCTTTATATTGTTGTCTTTGCTCGCTATTGTCATCACTTCAACTTATGTTTGCTGCAAAGATATTTTTTTATATGCTTGCATGAAGGACATAATATAAACATAAATTGTGTTGAATTATATAATAAAAAACCTGTTAGTCTGAATAACTTGTTTCAAGGTTGCCATAATGTGTCCATTTGAAAAAGGGGCAAGTTCAATACCATGGTAAGTGTGATCATTTAAAATGTAATATACCTGAATTGGTTTCTTTCTGCATGTGTAATGAGGTATTCTGAACTTTTTATGAAAGTAATTTCTGCAGAATACCAATAACTGATACTCCTGCTATAAGCCAACCTAATAAAGCATAACTTATGTTGACTTTAACCAAAGTTGATGACTAATTTGCTTAAATACTCCTACAGCTGCTAAACTTCATTACTTCCGAAAATACTGTAATTCCTCTGTCTTTTGTTATGCCTTCTGTTCTTCTCTGGCTATGTGCCCGTCTATTGCTCATTCGTTGCAAGGTGGTGGAAGTGGAAACCCATCTAAAATAGCACTAAATCCCGTCCTGCTCACGTAACATCGTATGGTATGTAGGTACTTGAGTACCTAAGGCTACGTGAGTGGCAGTGGTGCCTTTTTTGTATCTGTCTAAAGCAGGGAAGACAGTGTTTTTCCCACTGAAAAGCAATCTACCATGACTGCCTACATCAGCAGCAAACAGAATTAAGCTAAATGTTTACGAAGTTGTAGCCTGGTTTCCTAAGGAAGCAAGGCATAGATGGACATTTGGTCTATCCAGTAGGAAGTTAGCAGGCTAAGTATACAAGTCCTTCAAAGACCAATCTTTGTTGCTGCCTTTTCTGCTCAGAGTGACATGTTTACTGTGAGTACATAATAAGTACATCAAAACTAGGCCTCCAGCCTATTTTAGGCACTACTCTTACACATAATCAGATCACACGGAGCGATGCAGTTGTGGGAGTTCTAAAAGACACGTATAATACAAAAAATAATAGAACAATCTTTTTTAAACTCGGAGTCAAAAATATGTTTCTTTACTGATATTCTACACTTCTTTGCTTTTCAACTGAGGTATTAGAAGTAAATGGTGTAATTTAATGTTATACTCTCCTACAGGTAAGAAAACTGAAACTTGAGTCTAGCCTGGATAGGTTTCTTGCTTTGCAGTTTCCTGATTAAGCAGAAAAGCACACTGGCTCTTTGTATTAGTTGTAACTCTCGATTATTTTCTGTATATTTCTTGTTCAGCAATAAAGTCCCTGTCTTAAATATACATATTTGCAGGTCTAAAACTGGTTGACATGTTTGAAACTGAAAGCATGCTACAGTGTGATTTTCATCTCATACTTTCCAGCTTTTGATATGGAACAAGCTATAAGACAGATGACCCTGCAAAATGTTAAGATTAATGTGATTTTGGTGTTCTGTATTATAAGGCTTGCCCTCTATGAAGTGATCTTCCTAGGCTCAAATATTTCTGTAAATGTAGATATTTACACATATTCAGAGAATTTTAAAACAGAAAATTTACTGGAAATGAAATCAATCCTCAACCTTTTTTCTTGAAAACTGTTAATTTACATAACTTTTAGCTTTGTAGCAGTCTGCATGGCAGACTCAGTTCTCCAAATAATTTACTCCAGCTAAGGGATCATTAAATATTTTCTGGATTTTACATATCAAAGCATTTTTTCCTGTTGTCTAAGTAATTCTGCAAGCTCCCCCCTCCCCTCCCCCAGATTTTTGTGTATCTACAGGTAAAATATGTATCTGTAGAGCAAACTTTTTTAAATTTATGATTGCAAATGGAAAAATAGGTAAAATCCACAGTTTTTGTGCATAGTTTTAAATCCTAGAGATTCAAACAAAAGTGTTTTTTCTCTTGTGAACTGATGATTTAATTCTAAACCTCCCTGAAAAAAAAAAAAAGCAGGATGATGACTAAATGGCAACAAGGGAGGAGGATTCTTTCTTGGAGCAGGTAGAAGAGCTAGTGAGCAATCTAGGATGTTCCCTATACCTCTAAAGTAATCTAAACTGTTATGGCTGGTATAAATGAAATTACATCAATATTTCTCAAGCACTGTATTACTGAAAGTAGTTGAGTAGTTGTGGCTTGTGGCTGTTACCATATGTTCTTAAGTGAAACTACTGTATTACTTCTGTGTATGAAAACTTGGTGGGTGTGAATTCCAACAAAGGCATCTCCTGCAGATTTGGCTACCAGCCTGATGTTGCAGATTCCTGTAGGGAATGTGTATTGATCTCTGTCTTTATACTAGAAAGTCACCTTCCTAGTCACACAATCTTTATGTTGTCATGTTGTCACAAGTGTCATGATGACTGTGTGACTATAAAGATCTTCCCATCTGTTTTCTGCAGAATTTTGTTTTTCTGATGTTGCTTAAGAGACTAAAATTAAAAATATATCCAAATTTGGGTTTCTTTTTTCCCCTTTCAAATCCCTTCTAAATGTGCGGTGCTGTGAAACGTCTCTTGTGTTGGTGTATCTGATTCCAGTTCAAAACTGCTGTAAACATCTTGCACACATGTCAGTTTTGCTACTATGCTGTTTATATGACAAGGAAACAAAACCTGAAGGTGATTTAAACCTTGTTTTGCAGCCCTATAAGAAACCTGCATCCTGTTTTGTGAACAGAGCCATCCCTCTGATGTAATTGCTTTCATTCCTGCTGCTAGCTTTTGGGCAGCAGTTGGCACTGACCATGGTAAATAAGTCCTGTAACCACGACTTGTCTGAGGAATCCTGGTGTGAAATACTGAGAGCTTCATGGTCACCACACTAGCTGACAGGAAAAGAAGGAAGCAAAACTAATAATTAAGGAAAGCAGAAGAACATTTGGGAACTCTTGCCTGATTCCTGCTCATCGGGCATTGAGTCTCCCTAGAGCAGTTCTGTTCAGTGAGAAACTTAAAAGCTGGCAAGAGGCTGTGCTTATTATGCTGAATGATCTGAACACCTGCTGCCCCGTGATACTGTCAGGAGACTGTAATTTTGCATTTTTAAAAACCTACCCAACCCCCCAGTATATCCATTTTTAGAAATAGTATGACAGGTCTTTCTTTTTTTAATTATTACTTTATTTTAAGCTTTTCTCCTCTGGACAGAGTAAACATTTTACAGGTTTTATTTGCACTGGGAGACCCACTTCTGGTGATCCATGTGGTTCTACTGATATAGATAGCAGTAGCCTGGAAAACATAAAGAAGGACTACAGAGCTCCGGGAGAGGTGGTTAGGGGCTCTGGAGCGCAGATAGTCTTTTTGTCAGTTCTCCAGGATACAGGGCAGGACCTTAAAAAGGGTAGGAGGATTGACCAGGTTAAGAAATGGTTAGAAAGGTGGTGCTATAGTCAGCGGTTTGGGTACCTAGAACACAGGACTCAGTTTGGTAGGCCAGGTCTGCTGGGGGCTGGTCTGACAAAGAAAGGGAAGAGCGGTTTTGGTAGGAGGCTTGCCAGACTGGTAAAGAATGCTTTAAACTAGATGTGTTGGGGGAGGGGGGGCATCGTTCCATCACAACACACCCAGTCACTTGCCAGCACCTATAATAAATGTTCAGAGCAGCGTAGAGATTCTCCAGCTGCTCCAGCCAATGAGCCGGCTTCAATCAGAGCTCGGCTCAGATGCCTGTATACAAATGCCCATAGCATGGGGAACAAACAAGAGGAATTGGAGATGTGTGCACGTTTACGGGGGTATGATATCATAGGTATCACAGAGACATGGTGGGATGGCTCCTAGGACTGGTGTGCTGGAATGGAAGGTTACAGGCTCTTTAGGAAAGAAAGGCCTGGTAGGCGGGGAGGGGGAGTTGCTGTTTATGTTAGGGATAGGCTGGAGAGTATGGAACTCTGTCTAGGGACAGGTGAGCAGTTGAAAGAGTTTGTGGATCAGGGTTAAAGGGAGAACAGCAATGGGAGACATTATTGTGGGGATCTGTTATAGACCGCCTGATCAAGAGGACTCGGTGGATGAAACACTCTATAGTCAGATAGAAATAGCCTCACGCTCGCAGGCCCTTGCTTTCATGGAGGACTTCAACCACCCTGATATCTGTTGGAGGGATGGCGGGTCTGGCATAAGCAATCCAGGAAGTTCCTCAATTGTGTGGAAGACAACTTCCTTCTGCAAGTAATAGAGGAGCCGACAAGGAGAGGTGCCATTCTTGACCTTGTGCTCACCAACAGGGAAGGGCTGGTTGGAAATGTGACGCTCCAGGGTAGCCTTCATTGCACTGATCATGAAGTGGTCGAATTCGAGATACTCAGAACAATGAGAAGGACGTGCAGCAAGCTCACTGTCCAGGACTTCAACAGAGCAGACACTGGCCTCTTCAGGAACCTGTGCAGTAAGATTCTGTGGGGTATAGCCCTAGAGGGCAGGGGGGCACAAGTCTGTTGGTTGATATTCAAGGATCATCTGCTTGCAAGCTCCTACTAGAAGGAAGCACTGCAGGAAGGCCAGGAGATCTCCTTGGATGGATAAGGAGTTGCTGAGGAAAATTCTTAGGGAAAAAGAGACTTATAAAAGATGGAATCAAGGGCAGGCGGCCTGGTAAGAATACAGGAATGTTGTTTGGAAGCTAGGGAGCAGGTTAGGAAAGCCAAGGCCCACTTAGAATTAAACTTATCTAGGGATGTTAAGGATAACAGGAAGGGATTCTGTAGGTACACTGCAAATAAAAGACAGGCTGGGGACATCGTGGGCCCTCTCCAGAAGCTACCGGGAGAACTGGCTACCCTGGATTTGGAGAAGGCTGAGGTTCTTAATAACTTATTTGCTTCAGTCTTCACTGGAAGAGGTTCTGACCACACCACCCAGGTCTTGGAAGGCAGATGCAGGAACAGTGAGAATAAAGACCTTGGGCCCACTGTAGGGGAGGATCTGGTTCGAGACCGTCTTAGGAACCTGAACGTATACAAGTCCATGGGACCTGATGAAATCCATCTGAGTGTCCTGAAGGAGCTGACAGATGAAGTTGATAAGCCGCTGTCCATCATATTTGAAAAATCTTGGCAGTCAGGAGAAGTTCCCGACAACTGGAAAAAGGGAAATATAACCCCCATTTTCAAGAAGAGAAAAATGCATGAGTCGGGAAACTACAGAGCAGTCAGCCTCACCTCTGTGCTTGGCAAAATCTTGGGGCGGATTCTCCTGGAAGGCATGCTGAGGCACATGAAAAACAACAAGGTGGTTGGTGACAGCCAGCATGGCTTCACTAGGGGGGAGTCCTGCCTGACCAATTTGGTGGCCTTTTATGATGGGGCTATGGAACTGAAGGACGGGGGTAGAGCAGTTGATGTCATCTACCTGGTCTTGTGCAAAGCGTTTGACACTGTCTCACATGATATCCTGTCTCTAAGTTGGAGAGAAATCAATTTGGTAGGTGGACCACACGGTGGGATAAGGAACTGGCTGGATGGCCGCACGCAAAGAGTTGTGGTCAATGGCTCGATGTCCAGCTGGAGACCAGTAACGAGTGGTGTCCCTCAGGGATCAGTGTTGGGACCGATCTTGTTCAACATCTTTGTCGGTGACATGGACAGTGGGATTGAATGTGCCCCCAGCAAGTTACCTGATGACACCAAGCTGTGTTTCGGTTGATAAGTTGGAGGGAAGGAATGGCATCCAGAGGGACCTTGACACGCTTGTGAGGTGGGCTGATATCAACCCCATGATATTTAACCATGCCAAGTGCAAGGTCCTACCCCTGGGTGGGAGCAGTGCCAAGCACAGCTCCAGGTTGGGCAGAGATGAGATTCAGAGCAGCCCTGAGGACAAGGACTTGGGGGTGTTGGTTGATGAGAAAATGAACATGAGCCGTCAGTGTGCTCTTGCAGCCTGGAAAGCCAACCGTATCCTGGGCTACATCAAAAGGAGCGTGAGCAGCAGAATGAGGGAAGTGATCCTGCCCCTCTACTCTGCTCTCGTGAGACCTCAGTTGGAGTACTGTGTGCAGTTCCGGTGTCCTCAACATAAAAAGGCCATGGAACTGTTTGAACAAGTCCAGAGGAGAGCCACGAGGATGATCAAGGGACTGAAGCACTTCCAGTCTGAAGATAGAATGATAGAGTTGGGACTGTTAAGCCTGGAGAAGAGAAGGCTGTGTGGAGACCTCATAGCAGCCTTCCAATATCTGAAGGGGGCCTATAGGGATGCTGG
>JASSUY010051612.1:0-16055 GCA_032466535.1 Forpus xanthops | reverse complement strand
GAAGAAATTCTTTACTGTGAGGGTGGTGAGGCACTGGAATGGGTTGCCCAGGGAAGTTGTGAATGCTTCATTGCTGGCGGTGTTCAAGGCTGGGTTGAACATAGCCTTGGGTGGCATGGTTTAGTGTAAGGTGTCCCTGCCCATGGCAGGGCGGTTGGACCTAGATGATCTTAAGGTCCTTTCCAATCCTGACTATTCTATGATTCTATGATTTTATGCAGCTAAGCAATTAGTTTTGGTTTTAGAAGGAAAACAGTTTTGGCATTTGTTTAGCATTTGCATGTTTGATGTGATCTGTCTTTTTTAATAGTAAATTTATGAAGCTACAGGGACAAGCTGATGTGTTCCTGGCTCCTGCTAGAGGTGAAGTTTGGTTGGAAACAAACTTCTGCCCAGACATTCATGGCTCTGCCTATTTCTCTACCTCTTCGCTAGCCTCTGTGAACCAACAGGAGAAAGTAAAGGGACCTGGAACTTCACCTACTAGGCAACACATTGGACTTCCTGAGATGGAGAGATTTGCTGGTGATTTATTCACAGAAGTGTGAGAAAGTGGCTGACAGTGTGACATTGTTAAAATGTGTGAGGTTAATCTTGTCTTCTCCAGCAAAACATGCTTGACTCTTTATCTGTGCAGTCTCACCTTACTGACAGGTAGAAGATTCTCAATTATGAACAATATCTGATTGTGAACATAGTGTATTCCTATAGTCATTTTGTAAAATTTGAAAGTGCTAAGATTTTTTTTATTACCTGTTTAGGAAAAATGAGGTTTGCTTGCACTGAATAGCTTACACATGAAGTGAATTAAGAAATCCAGTAACATCTCTTATATTTTGTTGCCTCTTAATAATGTTTACTGAACATATTATTGATAGTTACTAAATGGCTAATAGAGATTTTAGATTGTTCTTTCTGCAGTAAAAAATGAAAGTCTGATAAGTTATCTATCACTGAAACATCCATCCAAAATGATTTATAAATGTTAAGAGCAAGAAATTGTCATTGTAACTTAGTTTGATCTTATGCATATCAGAGGGCATGAAATTTTAATCTGAAAATTGCTACATTAAATCCATAATTGGGGGAAAATAGAGGCTGTTTTTCATATAAATACTTAATTCTTCTACTAAAAAAAAAAAAACTGAAAAAGTATCAGTTGTTACCCTTTTTGTTGTTGCTCTGAATTCTTTTCATCTCCTGAATCAATTCTGCACCTCTTATTACTGGCTTAAGTCCATCTCTGCTTTCATCAATATTTTTTTTCCATGTGGAATGGCATACAAAGTTTTATCAAAACTATCCTTCTGATACTGCTATTTTAACTCAATAGTTGACTAAGTCTGGGGGTATGCTCATGTTACTAATAATGCATTTCATGAATGAAGAATCTTTAGACAGAAGTGTCAAAAGAGCAGGTGGATTTTGCAGGGAGTTTTTATGAGTTTTCTCATTAAACATGCAGTGTTTAATGTATGCTCTTTATACGCAATGATTATTCTGTCTTCTCAAGCCACAGATTTGTCTAGCAGTAGATTCAAACTGAGCAGTAAGTATTGTGACACTCACAGTGGCTCTGCTGAGTTTTTACTTAGTCCTGTATTTTGTGGATTTTCTATTTTTTGTTTCCTCCTTTATATGATCCTTTTATGTGTTTGACTTCAAAAGCAGTATGTGAAGTATAGTGTCCTGAAGCATAGTTAGCCTGCATACTGATTCATACACTGATCTCTCAGGCCCTCATGATTTTTCATTTATTATTGCATTTCCTAGAGATACTTTCTGCTGTCTCGTATGTGTCAATGGCCTGATATTGAGCATTTGAGGAATAATTGTCTTTCTTGTTCTTTTGTTTCATCTATGGGGCAACATGCATCACCAAAGAGGTATACTGATAATATTGTATTAACACTTTTCCTGTTTTTAGAGCTCCTAAGGTGAAACTTGTTGTTGATGTTTTGTAAGCATTGTTGAAAATGCTCTGTAATAGCTCTTCCTCCTTCCTTTTCCAGTGCTTGAATTTAGAGTGAAAAGTTCACTAAGTATTTGTGAGAATGGCTGCTTTCATTGTGATGTCGCCTGAATGTTTCAAGCCTGCAGCTGAATTTCTAGAATGTAGGGAAGGCACTTCCACTGAGAAGCATGCAACATATGAACAGTACCAGAAAGTCTCTTTATTAATTATGACATTTGACATTGATATTTATCAGGTGACAGAAAGAAATATTGGGAAAAACATAAATATGGAAAAGGATACAAGGCCATAATTTATCCAGGTTTTCAATTTTTTTTTAATCAACTTGAAATATGGAAATTATTTGAAGTAGCATTTGTTAGTAATACTGCTTATCAGAGATGAGTGAGCTCTGCTGGGCATAGCACATGCATTAGACACGTGCTCATAGAAAAGCCTAAGTAATTTATGTGACTAAAAGTTTACTAAAATGAATTTTCAGTCTGTATCAGTCGTTTATCAGCACATAAATTCAGATTTTTGTTATGCTTTCATAAGACAACATATAACTTACAGCTTTCAGAATACTTACAAGTGAAGGTAAATTGAATTTCAAAGTTAGTTTGGTCTTTAACGTAATTTTTAAGCTAACCTAACCTTGAAATCTGTCACTTTTTTAGATGCTAATGCAAAGCTTCATCCAAACTTAAATAAAATAAGGCTTTTATTTCACTAATTTATTGGGCCTTTTATAGTTGTTTCTTTTGCAAGGCAGACAAGCCAAGAGCTAAGGTGCTTGTGTATTTGTGTGTATTGTCTGGTACCCAAGATGAAGAGTGAACAGGAGAAAAGGGGCATAATGGGATATGCAATGTCTCTGCTATCCACACCTTTTCTGAAAGGCAATTTATAGGCACTTTTCTTGCTCGATGACCAAAGAGTTGTCAGACAGTGTAGCTTTCTACCGACATCAGTCCAGGTAAGCAAGAAGAGTCAGCCTCGTACTGTTTATCAGGCTTGCTCAAATACTTTGAATGCTGTCACACCAGCAAGTTTGGAAATGCTTTTTTTCCTAAGTTGCCCTAGATAGTGCAGTTCTTCATTAACCGAGCTAAATGAGAATCAACCTTATTTTGAGCAAAACTGTTTGATGCTTATCTCTGCAAAATATAAAAGCAAATTGGAAATATTTCTTTTATCTCTACGTCCACTAAGATTTTATACATTGTTAATCCTCACTTTACAAAGAAGTAAACAGAAAGACTCAGAGGTATAAGAACCAGATTTGCAAAAAAAACAGATGGAATTCTGAGCATCTCTCGTTTTTGATTAGTAGGATAAGCTTATTCCATCCTAGATTATATATTTTTTTTTTCTTGGAATGTTTCAATGTGTTATAATGGATCATGGGAAAAGAGAGAGAATTAACTGAAATAAAAGGAAGTGTGCAAGAGAAAATAGTAGCTTTTTGGGTCCTTTACTGAGAGCCCAACAAAGCCTTTTTTTACTAAATCTGAGATGAGAAATGAGTTGTAAATACTAAGGTGTTTGTGCAAGAAGAATTTAGGGAAATTATATCGTTAGACATTTGAGGGAGTAATGTAAACTCTACAGGTTGCAGAGGTTATGGCATGTCAGTAGAGAACTTACATAGGTCAGGATCTCCATTTCAAAGATTGTGCAAAAGTGTATGAGCTAGACATACTGTCAATTCACTTATTTGTTTGCATGCTGCTGCTTCTAGCAGATGCTTTCTATAAGTAATATTTGGTCTAAACTCTAAAATATGTTTTGTTCCTGGGGTACCATTGACATTTATAAGAAAAGAATAGCATTGCATTCCAGTCTGTCAAGGAAATTTTGGCTGATAAGTAAAAAAAAATTGCAAAGGGAATTGTTTCTGGCAGTCCTGTGACTGCATTCTAAGCTTCAAAACAGTTTGTAGCTGGGAACACTGAATGTATGGCTGGTGCAAGTACTTCACCTGGAAAACTGCACAGAATTTAACTGTGGAGTTTCCACCCTGGAAGCATTTTTAACTTTAGTTTGTGCATGTTATGTTTGGTACTCCATTTAAATCCGAAGTACTTCATGAAAGTTCTTAATATGGCAGCGGTAGTACAGTAGGAGAGCTGGTAGTCAATGGAATATACATTTATATTAAAAATAGTTTTTATATTTCTTTACTATAATCTTAGGGAAGTGGATTCTTAGCTTTTAGCATAAGGTATCTTCAGTCAAGTTACTTTTCTTGGTCTCTGTTGCTGGTGTTGAAACGTAGGAATTCAGGATATGTAACACAGAAAACCTCTGAAACATCTATTGCATTGTATATATTGTGAAGTCTGAATTCTGGCATCATAGCTTGCTAAGATTAATTACAAATTAAGTCAGAGGTACTGCTTTGGAAAGATGGTATTAATTGTAATCAGAACTATATAATAAATTACCTGCTTGTATGCACCTCCAGCCTTTATACCAGTTGCTTATATCTCCTGCAGAAGTGCTGAGAACGCTGAGTCTAACTTTCCCCTTTATAATTTTAAAAATTCCTGTGATTATGCTTATTCATTTATCAAGAAGACAGCAGCATGACAGCTTTCATCCTGTTCTCAGATGCTGAACCCAAGTTCAGAAAGCTATTTTTTTCATTTTATTGTTATATCAAATGTATCTTTGTAATGAGAATGGGAGGAAAGTAGAATTCTCCAACTTGAAGTCCAAATTGGCTGGAAGTTTTGAGTGGGAAGAAGAAGAAGAGGTTATGTCAAGTGAGACTATAAGGGATATAATGATCAAAAACCAGTCTTGTATCAGCACCATTTCAGCTAGAGTCAAGAGCAATGTCATTGCGTGCGTGGATGCAGTATTGCAGTGCAGGCATAGAATGGAAGCATAAGCTCTCATCTGTGACTTTAATAGCTCTTAGCAGCTCCTATTCAGGTAGATTTAACTTTCAAAACTGGGAAATACTGATGTAAATAATAAACTATATCACTGTTGATCATGGAGGAAAAAAGCATTAGAAGTAGAGGACAAACTAGTAATGCTGCTATGTAAAGTCGCAAAGTATGTTTATTTTAGTAAAATCTCTGTTACCATGAAATGAAGAAAATAGATTGAACTGTTTCATTGTGATTCTTCCCATTGTCATACTTCCATATTGTACAAGGAAAGGGTGGTGCTCAGAGTAGATGTGGTGATTGAGAAGTTGCTGTGGTCAACATTGGTAGTAGGAATCCTGTTAAGCACTGAGGAGTGTTTAAATTTGCTCTGATACAGATGCATCTGGCAAGATAAGCGTTTGTTTGGTTTTGTCACTCAGTTTGAGACAGTCAATTTTGAAAACACTCTTGAAGTTTGGCTAGAAAAAGTGCAGGAAAATTCAGGAAAGCAGCAAAGAAATAGTCCAAAGTAGAGAATTGCAAGTATTACTGCTCTGCATTAAACCATATTTCTCTTTATTTCACTTAAAGTCAGTATTGCAGATTGGACATATGTTTAAAGAACTTAAGTCAAATTGTTAAAATAGTTAGAAGTCAGAAATAGGCCTGTAAACCTCCTGAGCTCACTTTAGGGTTTGATTCTATGAACCACCACATGCAATTCACCTACAGTGACAACAGCAATGTGAAGAAATCTTTCTCTAGCTTCAGAGATCTTCCTCGCTGTGGTGCAGAGCTTTCTGAAGCATCTAATAGATGTACATGCACCTACCCAAGAAAATAAACCTCATTATCTGTGTCTTTGGGTGATGCTTTATTCACCCTGGGTGTTAATAAAACTGGCTGGAATATGTGAAATCTCACTTCTTCCCATCAGTCAATTCCACCATGTTCTCTCCCCCCAAATGAAAAAGCCAGTGACTAAAATTTTAGCTGTAGAGTTATTTCATGACCAGGCTGAATAGGCTGTAATTTTTCTCTTAGTGGCTTGTATTTAGTGTCTAGGGTTATACCAAAAGCAGTTTTGAAAGAAGCATCTTCAGTGATTGTAGACATGACATGAAGTGGCAGAGTTTTGGTTTTGGTGGTATTGGGAATGGGAACGCAAGGTTGAAATTTGGGATTGTTTTTGGTTTTTTTTTTTGGTTGGTCTTTTTCCTCACAGGAGTTTATTGAATGGGGTGTGCCTTTGTGACTGAAGGCTTCTAATTTGAGTTAAATTATTTCTGTTCATGTTTGGGGGCTGTTATTTCTGTTGTTAATCGCACTCTGTTAGGTTGTTTGGCTTTGCGTTGGTTTTGAGTTATTTTTTTTCTTCCCCTGATTTATTCTTTTCAGGTCAATGCCAACCTGCAAAAAGTTAGTAGTACAGTAGCAGGGAACAGGGGCTGTAATTTTTCTCAGTGACTAGAAAGCTCTGTTTCTGAAGCATGAACGTCTGCATTCTCTGTTACTTCTTGTTTTGGTTGCCAGAGTGCACTTGGAGTGCAGGACTGTGACAATACACAGCTATGGATACTCTTTACTCTGCTTCAGTGCCATCTCTCAAGACTGTTGCCTGTGTAAGTGCTGTGAAAAAAAAAAAAAGAAAATTACACCTGCTTCATGACTTGCTGGAGCTTGGCTTTTTGCTCTTTCTGGTAGCAGGTGGAAAAATCTGACAACTTCTTCACAGGAGTTTTAATGATTTTGCTGTAGAGGGGAAAAATAGTTTGCAACAGTCAGTGATGGTGTTTATTTAAAATATCCCAAACTGTCACTTATTTAGCCACATAACAAGGTTGTTGAGGATGAACTGACAGAGCTGTGAATCAAGATTTCCTGCCCACCTGCTTTCCTCCCTTGTCAGCCTTGTCAAATTTCTCTTGCAGAAATCAAAGAATGTTAAGTTCTTTTAGAGGAGTGATCCATTCTCTGTGAGCACAATTCCTTTTTCTCCCTGCCTTATAAATATTTAAAAAGTGTTAATCTTGTTTGTTACCTGACTGATAAGCGCTGGGCAAGAAATCTGTCAGTGCAATTTCATTACTGAACTTAGATCAGAGCTTTTTGAACGTTGTTACAGTTACTGGGTAGAATTCTAAAAAAATCCCAGCTGACTTTGGAACAGCTTCACCCTTTAGTAACGCCAGTATTAATATGTACAGAACTCGGAGAATGTGCAATTAAAATTTTCACTTCTTTTGTGATATATTCCAGTAGCAGTTATTTATATTGCAGAATGATGCATGAAATGTAACTCCAGTACTTCATGCCATTGTTTTGGGTGTTGTCATACTCTGAGGCAATGGAGTGCAGATTCTGTCAGCTTTTCTTAATCCTGTAAATAGGATGTTTAACATGAATGCAGTTACAAAGAGGATCAGTATGTAGTCCCTGCAATAATTTGACATTTGTGTTTGCTGCCATTATTGTGATTGATTTTGTTTTTTTTTTAATTTATTTTTTCCCCAATGACCTATTCATTTCAGCAGCTAGAAAAGTCATCATCCCATGATGTCTTAATGTGGCCTCTGTTCTCTCCCTCCCCTTCTTTCCTCTTCCCCCCATCTTTCTTCTCCCTCCTCCTTCCTTATTCTCCCCACTCTTTTTTGTTCTCCCCCACCTTCTTTCCTCTCCCCCCCTTCTTTCTTCTCCCCTCCTGCCTTCTATCTTCTTCCCTCTCCCTTCAAGGGATGCATGGGGAAAACAAGAAGAAATTGGACAGACAGAAAACAGTTTTGGAGCCGCTGCCAGATGTTTAAGTTTGTGAATCCTTCAAGACTTAACACTGATTTTCTCTGTGGAGACTACATCATTTAATGAGTTAGGTCAGCCTCTGCTGCCCAGAAGCAGGAGGTATGATACCAGGCTAAAATTACCTTTAGACATGTGGGATTTTTTCTGTATCAGTAAGACAGCTTGCAGTTTCAAATCTGAAGAATTTAGATTTTATCAGTCGCTGTGGGCTTGGTGTGTAAATTTATGAATATTGTAAAAATAATGAGCTGCACTGAACTATTTCATTTTGCACTTTCTATAATCCACCATCACTCCTGGGAAAATAGTATATTGAAACTGAAATACAGTAACACACCATTCTGAGTAGTCTAAAGAATTACATGGATACCATGCCAGACTGACATGCCCAGTCCTTATTGCATTTGGTGTAATACTTTTATCCTTTTAAACTTTGTAATAATAATAAGTTTGGCTGGAAAAATTGGAACTGCAGATGTGCATGTGTACAGCTCAAATGGTGTGGCTTCCTTTCAGCATGGCCTGTTTTCTTTAGCCTGAAAAATACGAGGGAAACTTTAACGGTTGTACTGCAGTAGGAATCAGATACTGACTGCAGGATCAATAGTTTAGATTGGCAGTGATCCACTGTAATGACAGAAGGTGTCTGTAATAAAATCCAGTCTGTGAAACTAAACCAGATGATACGGGTACATGTCTAATCATCCATTAGTGGTGGAGTGTGCCGTCCCTCTTAAAATATTGCAGAGCCAACCCTAGCAATCATTTACAGTCTTTTGTGGTGGTGATTGTCACTTGTCTTGCTCATGAGCAGCTAAAGCACAAAGCTTGACATATTTTTATAACACAATCCTAGGAAATAAGTGTCGCTTGCTGCTCTAACAGCAGCCGCTATTTTTGTTGTCTTCTTCTGATAACAAAAGCAACTTCCGAAAGGCAGGCTGCTTGATAAATCTGAAGAAAAGATAAGCCTAGGCTTCAATAAAAAAAATATTTTCACATTTTAGCAAAAAACATTGCATGTATCAAACCCACAGTCATGATCTCTGCTTGCCTTCGCATTACTTCTACTCATTTGGCTGCAGGTCTTGGAAGGTAATTGCTGATAAGAAATGTTACACAGGACAGATAATGATTATGTCTGTGTTACACCTGAGATTATGTAATAGTCTGTGTCTTACAAGGCATAATTATATAATTAGTCTGTGCAATATGATGAAATAGAGCAATCATAAAGCCCGGGCTAAAGGAAGGTTCTTTGATGTATACGTTTTGAAAGAAATTGTTGTGTTGGGTGCTGTTCAAGCTTTTAAAGTTGCAAAGAAGTAGAAAAGCAGGAAGCTTTTTCAGTGCCTCTTCTGTTCATTTTTTTTTTCCAATGTTTCATCCTGCCTACTCTCCTAGATTCCCTATTCATCTGTGTTTAAATTTCCTTTTACATACTTACAGTAATTAACTCAAACAGGACCCAACTTTTGTGACAGAAGCAAACAAAATATTCCTAATTCTGAATGAAAATGTTTGCCTGCACAGAAGTGTTGTAGAATCATAGAATAGTTAGGGTTGGAAAGAACCTTAAGATCATCTAGTTCCAACCCCTCTGCCATGGGCAGAGACACCTCCCACTAAGCCATGTCACCCAAGGCTCTGTCCAACCCGACCTTGAGCACTGCCAGGGATGGAGCATTCACAACTTCCCTGTTATGCTGAAGAACATACGCAACTGCCATGAATTTAGTAATATAAGTTCTTAGATTGCTAGAATAGCTTTTAAACTGCTACCTGCTAAAGGCTAGGGAGGAAAAAAAACTATGTTGTATCCACCTGTTCTGCCCTTTGCCATAAGCTTTAACTTCAGTGTGCTGTCGAATGCTGGATATTGGGCAATATCTGTCCATCTTTTTTCTGAACCATAACGGCCATTCTTTTCACTTCATTCTTTATCACTGCAGGTCTTTAAAATAAAGAAGCATTATGTTGCGTAGTGTAAATAGCATTTAATGTCACCAATTTTAGTAAAAATGTATTTTTATCAACTCCCACAACAATGTAATAGATACTGTTTTATTAGGTACGTTTATTAGGTATAATTAAGGGTTGATAAGAGTCCAGACTTGCTAAAATATTCTGAAAAACCTCATGATGATCTTTTTGTTGATTTTTTTTTTTTAAATGTAAACTAGGAATGACTCTAGTTTATCCATGCTGTTAACCCTGCCAAGCTTAAGAAAAACAGGCAAAATGACTGCATATGTACACAATCACATCTAGTATATAGCATGCAGTGGCAGTGACTCTTTAAGCCCTCTAGGATTAGGGTGAATCACAGATGAAATATTCCTATGCAAAAGCTCTACTGCACTTAAATTTTATGTAGAACAGATAAAAGAGATTTTAATTCCGTTTCTTGATGCTTCATTTTCTCCAAAGGCTGTGTCTGCTGCTGAATCCCTTTTAAGTCTCGAGAGTAGATAGGAGTGAACTGGAGGGATTTTGTGTTTGCCAGTAACTTCACCTGATTTACAAAACAAAACTCCATAACTCTCAAAGAGTTATAAAGCAGATATGTTTATTGTGGCTCCCGGTGCAAGGGGGATCGCTTCTCCTAACTTGCAGTCTGAGAGCTCAATAAGCTAGATATTTGTTATACACAAACATGCATTAGATTTCATGAGATAGGAGGAGATTTATTACAATTAGTTCCAAGAACTCATTAATACCATTTCCCTCCCCTCTATACCTGTGCAATGCCATCTAGTGGTCTTGAGCCGGAGTCTTCTGGATGAAGTAAGAGGTCTTCCTCACTATGCAGTTTTCACCTTGGCACAGTTTCCCCAGCTAGCAACCTCAAGTCATTCAGATACTAGTTGAAACAGGCTCCTGTCAGGCATTCATCTTCGTGAGGGAAAAGGGTCCCAGATTTTAAACAATGTGTTCCGGTTGCCTATTCTATTCTGGGTTATATTTTAACTAGAAGACTTAGCAAGAACAAGAACATACTTTTTCCCTATACTAAGAGAGTAAGTACATAGTTTGAAGAAACCTCTTAGCCCTTTTCTTAGTCTGTTACTATTCCTCACATCACACCTTACGTGGGAGTAGTCGCTGGATTCCCAGGAGGTGTATTGGTGACTATACCTGCGTGAACCAGTAAGAGAATGGTGGGAATCCTCCTCCATTCTGGTAGTGTGAATTTCCTCACAATCTGAAGTCAGAAACTGCTGTGAATAAGATCCTGATGCTTCTTCTTGTTTCAGTTATTTCATAAAATAGAAGAGGAGCATAAAGTTTTCAGTGTTTCAAATAAAATTCTTTTATCTTGCCTTTGAAACCGTTACAGTATAGGCAGAAGGCTAGAATAATTTTTATTGTTCATTAAGTTTTTTAAACTCTTTAATGTTACTGTCTATATGGCAAAAAGTGAAGCAAAGCCTTTTATACAATTGCATCAGATTTGCCTACAGAAAACAGTTGCTGTCCTGAAAATAAGAGTAGCATTTTAGAACTGCAGGCATCTGATGTTCTAGAAATACCAGCAAATAACAAAATTAATCCAATAATGTGCAGTGCCTTAAAGAGGGAAGATGTAATGGATCTTGCTGAATTAATTGATTTTACATGTAAATGTAATCCTTTTCTAAAGACAGATTTGCTCCTACGAATACAATTTGAAGTAATGAGGTTACTTAAATCTGATGGTGCTTCTACCTCCTGTTTGAAAGCTTTAAAGATGAAAGAGAAGTTCATGATAATTTTGCAGTCAAGTTTAAATTATTCATTTGCTTGCTTACTATTCAGAGCATACTAATAAAGCGAAATATCTATCAGAATGAGGATTTCACAGTCAAGAATGTTAAATGTGGCTAGGAAACGTAACTTACTGAGCTGATTTTTGATCATCTCATTCAGATGCTATTGTTGGTGTTGTGGGTACTGCACTGGTTTATAATTTTCCAAAGTGTGCAGTGCATTCACAGTCTTTACTCATTTGCTGTGCAAACAGAAGGAGATGTAAGATCTTTGATGTGAGTTGAAGAAGTTATAGATAAAGAACTATAGACCTATAGAATTTCACAGTATTTCTGTTTCTGCAGCTGTAACTAAGCTTTGTGCATCTCAAAGCTTATAAAAAAATACAGCATTGTTTATCCAGAGGAACTGTACGGTGGATGTCATATTGGGATCAGTAACAGAACTTGCACAGTCTTCATGAGGGACAAGACTACCCTCCGTGAAGCCATGTGAGTTTCACGTTACTGGGTACATATACCTAGTGGTATTCTAAAACCACCAAAAGACATAGGTGCTAAGATTGTATTTTCATGAAGTGGAGACATAAGCATGAAGTATGTTTGGTGATGTATTTTAAACAGTTGAATATGACATTTCCTCCCCTTTTAATGGAAGTTGTGATACTGCACAGTTGAATTATTTGTCAGTGCATGGATGAAAATGTTGATACCATTTAATAACTTCCTAGCCTTGAGGGAAACTTAGTGGGAGTGTGATAATGAAAATGTTAAGTCTGATTTGTTCAGAAGTGACACTGTGATTGGCAAGCTGAATGACTGGTTGCTTTGCTAGATGAGGGTTTTCTTATGAAAAGCTGCTTAGGATGGCAAGTTGGTGCTTGTCATATACAAGGGCACTTTCATGTTTTAGAAATTGTTTACCTTATTAACAAAAAAGCTTCATACTAAGCAGGAGAGAATTTATTAGAAATGAAGAGCAAGAAGAGTTAATTTTCTGCCACAAGATACATACAGTACCCTTGCTTCAGGTAGTTGTGGTAAAGTGAGGAAATCCTGTACTAGAAGGAAAAGACACTATTTCAAAGGAAGTATCAGAAAGTAGGGATGCATTGGACAACAATGAAAATACCTTAGAAGTCAGTTCCTAAAGTTAACCTTCCCAAGTGCCGTTGGGATCATTCTGCAAATGGATCAGTCTGTAAATATGTGGATTTGTAGATCTCCTGGATTAAGTCCTTCACTGAAAACAAAGAATTTTTGCAAGCGCTTGATTGTGTCCTCAGGAAACTAATGAACACATGTATTGCCACCACATCCTGCTCGTAATCAGTTTGCTATTGTGTTAATTGTAGTACAGTGGACAGCTTTGTGATAGCATTTGAGATATTGTAATGATACTTGATAAAAACACTGGTAATACAATTGGCTGCTAATGGTCTTAATGCCTCCCAGTTAATGGTATTGGAATTGTAAAATGGTTTCCAACCAAAACACGACAGTATGTAGTACAGTATGGTGGTCATTTCCCCCAAATATGTTTGTGTTCACAGTGGCTGCCTCTAAGCTCACACATTGCTCATAGAATTGAAAGCTAAAGTTCATGGTACCTGTTAGGGGATTTAATGAGTGTTAGCCTCTACATGATATTGGTTCTAAATTCATGAAGTAAAAACATGGTAGAAATATTGCATGTTCTTTGTTATGATGAGAATAAATCCGTAGCTTTTTCACCATTTTTATTTTTCTTGAACTCCTTGAATAAATGAGAATTAAATAATTTCAAATTACTTCTAGAAACCTTCCTAATTTTTTTTATTGTTGCTTTCCATTCTCTGAGTTGTGAGCTCCTGCAATTCCACAGCATGAACACTGGCCTTACTAGAACATGAGGCAATTCTTCCATATACTTGAAGGTTAGGAAAACCAGCATCTCTTTGCATTGGCATAAGAAAGTGTTACAAGGTTTTTGATAGCAGGATCTGATCTCAGTGGCATAATTTTCTATTACTGCAAAGCTAGGTTCCTTCTTCATTACTTAGAATATTTAGGAATTGTAAGATTGATGGAAAAGTATGAAACAAAATTATGGTTTTCCACCTCATTCTTTTCTTTTTAATCTGTGGCAACTAAATGTGAAAAGTATAAGTTTGCAAAATAAATTTGGAAGAAATTAATGCTTCATGAAAACCCATTTCATCGATTAACTTCTAATTGTTTAGATGAAACAAGATTTTAATTTGCAGTAACCACAGGAGTATTTGATATCATTGTATTCACACTTAAAAAGAAACAACTTAAATTTTTTTATGGAAATAATATAGCACATGCTAGATTACATATTCAACTCGCATATGGGTACATTTGGAATTGCCATATTTGATGGAAAGCTGAATGCCTGTGGTCATTATCAACCATTATTCTTTTGTTGGTTATAGTAATTTTACATTTCCAATAATTAGCCCTGATTTGTGCGAAGATTTGGTCATGTATGAATCAGTAAAATTTGGAATCCTAAAGGAGTGGCCTAAGCAATGGAAACAGTTACAGCTTTTCCTAGAAAGTAACAGGTTTAACGCGTTGGTGTACTGCTAGAGCAGTTCTTATGCTTCTGTAGGCTCAGGTTCATGGTTTGTAAACTTAAGGAAGCATATGAGTGCCTCTGAAATACTTAAATATTCTGTTGTTTTTAATGCAAATTCAGTCAATATTATGGGATGTTTGGCTGTATGTTATTCCATAAAGTTAGAAGTAACAGAAAATTAATCAGGTTTTCTGAAAACATTTTAGAATCAAATTATCTGGTGAAAGGTGTTAGAGCAGCATGAGTTCCCGTTATCAAAATGTCTGCATGCAGATGTGTTTCAGCGTTTAAGCCCTTTCACATGTTGGTGTCAAAGGGGAAAAAAACCACAACCAACCAGCCAATTAGATCAGGTATGGACTGTACAGAAAACAGAATGTGCTGGCTTACAAAGTTATATCTCAAATGATGCAAATTTGAGTTGTGACTAAATGATGCCATTTTTGGCATAAATTAGGGCCAGGTGTTTCTAAGTATGGAGAAATTTTGGCTGGAATGGTGTCCTGGGTTCAGCAGTAGCAGTCATTTTTTATTTCTTCTGAGTAGGCTGGTACAGTGCTGTGTTTTTGACTTTTGGCCTGGGAACAGTGCAGATAACACTGATGTTTTTAGTTACTGCTTAAATGTTTAGTCTGACCAAGGACTTTCTGAGTCTCATGCTCTGCCAGGGAGGAGGGGAAGCCGGGAGAAAGCAGAGACAGGACACCTTAGCCAAACTTGCCAAAGTGTTCCATATCACTGAGTGTCATGCCCACTATATAAACTGGGGGCAGTTACCTGGAAGGGCTAGATCACTGCTGGGGTCTGGCTGGGTATTGGTCAGTAGG
Source organism: Forpus xanthops (assembly GCA_032466535.1). Lineage (NCBI taxonomy): Eukaryota > Metazoa > Chordata > Aves > Psittaciformes > Psittacidae > Forpus > Forpus xanthops. The sequence continues at coordinate 1,257 of JASSUY010051612.1, read as the reverse complement.
TGGTGAGCAGTTGTATTTTCTTCCCTTGTTGTTTCCCTTATCATTATTATTGGTGTTAGCAGCAGTGGTTTATGTTATACCTTGGTTACTGGACTGCTCTTATCTCAACCTGTGGGAGTTGCATTCTTTCAATTCTCCCCCCCATCCCTCCTGGAGCAGGGGGAGGAAGAGGGAGTGAGAGAGCAGCTGCATGGTTCTGAGTTACGGCTGGGTTTTAACCATGACAGATGGCAATCAGAAAGCTGTTAAAAATTGCAGCCAACTTTTGGACAGTTGATTCTGCATAACAGTGTACTGTACTGCAGGGAAAAGTGAAATGAGCTTTCAGCCTGATTCTTATTGTCCCTGATCAGGATCTGCCTGACTGACCAATTGGAGTCGGCATGAAAGCACAACATGTGCTGCTCTCTATCAGCCAATACCTGAATTGTGCTTTACCTGAATGGTTACCTGTGGCAGGAGCTTACAGCCTGCTGCTGATGGCCGAGCAGTGATGGATGCACTGCCTGATCAAAGGATACGTTTTATACTCATGAGGACTCTGCAGTCAGTGTTGCCAGGTTGCCAGACGAAGCAAGTATCATAGTACAGCGCTTGGAACTGTCGCTGCTGTGCTGTGTGCTTGGTCTCTGTTGTGACTACTGTGTGGTGCTGCCTCAGTAAATCTGACTTGAAAACACCTTTTAGTTTATGATATTCATTAACAGTTGTTACCTCTACAATTTACTAGTCTTGGGTTAGGTTGAAAAGTCTGATGTTCTGATATATGCGTTTAATTATAATTATATTTACAGTTCCAAATGCTGTGTCATTTGTGATGGCCTGTCTGAAGATTAAATTATGCTGTTCTGTTTCATACCAACTATGTGATAGTTTCTATTCAGGAGCTCAAGTTGTAAATTGAATCTGAGAGAATATTTCAGATGTTTTCACAAGTTACCAAGAAGTCATTAGAGGATGTTTGAGAAGAGGCTGATGCCAACCTTATGAAATTTAACCATAACAAGTGCAAGGTCCTACGTCTGGGTTGGAGCAATCCCAGGCAGAGAAGAGATTCAGAGCAGCCCTGAGGACAAGGACTTGGGGGTGTTGGTCGATGAGAAAATGATCATGAGCTGGCAGTGTGTACTTGCAGCCCAGATAGCCAACCGTATCCTGGGCTGCATCAAAAGGAGTGTGAGCAGCAGAATGAGGGAAGTGGTCCTGCCTCTCTACTCTGCTCTCGTGAGATGTCACTTGGAGTATTATGTGCAGTTC
>JASSUY010051610.1:0-60604 GCA_032466535.1 Forpus xanthops | reverse complement strand
CAGGGGAAAGGGATGAATTATGAATAAGATGATATTTCCCTTTGCATTTTTTCTTGTTGTTTATTACTAGGAGCATGGGGAGATGTATTTTTCTCTTAGGATATACATCTGGATGACAAAAAAATAGTTGTAGTCAAAGGTAAATTGACCAACCAAGGATCATTTACTGCAAAATTATCCACTTGGTCCATGAACAAATAGATTTGCTACCTTGTGAAAACTGCCTCAGATCAGGTGGATGTGCAGGTCTTTGCAAGCTACAACTCCATTTGATATCTCCAGCAGTAGGGCTTAATGAGCCTTAGTAGAATTTTTCTGCTTCAAAGTACCCAAACTTTTCTCAAAAATAGCCTAAATAAGAGTCATAGGTTTGGCTGCAGTTTGGAGGAGGTCTTCTGAAACTCTATTATTTTAAAGATCACTGAATACTGTTTCAGTATTTCAAAACTCTTAGATTCTCTTTTGGGACAATTTTCCTGTTTAAAAATGTCACTTAATTCAAAAAAAACACTAGATTTTAAAATATTTAGAGTAGACTTGAAACGAAATGTGTATTTTATCATTTAAATAAAAAAATATCCTTTTCATATCAACTGCAATTAAGTTTTTCATCTCTGACCTTCTTTGTCCATCAGACCGGAAACTTCATTATTTGTTCATCTCTATAAGAGATATTAGATACTTAGCAAGCAGAAACACTGGTCTCCTAAAATGCTTTCTGCTTCTGCCAGTGCCCAACCTGGACTTTGAGGTGGGACTGCACACAGCTATGCCAGTCTTAGGAAGAGTTTGCACCAGGGAGTTCTGTGCTGGGTTTTGTGATACAGAGGTGTGATGTTTCAGCACACAATTGCATTGCTCTGTCTGACATAGCAGCTTTGATGCTGAAGAAATAGAGCCTCGGTGCTCTGGTGCTTGTGATTCCAATATGAGTATCAAAGGTTGTTTCCCACAGTGTTGTCACTTCTATTGCTGAAACATGACACAATAAATCACTTGACTGGAGCAATTTAGCCTTGTGTGAGAGCATGTTCCTGAGTGCACACTGCAAGGCTGTGTCTCACCCTGCTCTGCAGCCATTCTCCAGATGCCTTGGTCTGAGGGTGTTTATCTACTCTCTCTGGCCCTTTGTTGTGGAGAACCTTAATACTAAATTAAAGGTGTTATATTTGTGGAAACCAGTCATTTTCTTGGTGTCTCTGTGGCTGTGACCGAGCTGCAGGGCTCAGGAGGTAGTGAGGTCCTGCCACCCACAGCTGTGGGGTTTGGAGGCTGGCAGTTTAAAAATGCTCTGTTTAAACTGCTCCAGCTTTTGAGGAGAGATGGTCAAATCTGAATCCAGCTTTGGTCCTGCTAGGAGAAGTTTTGGTATTGCTTTCCTCCCTGCTCCCATACTCCTTTTGCACAATATGGGTCACTTGTCTCCTAAAACTTTTCCGAGTTTGAATTTTGCTTTGCCTCCGACATCAGAAAAATGGTGCACTTGCACCCTTTGAAATCAATGCCTGAAATACAAAAGCAGTATGTTTGATTACACTGAATTTGGCCTCTCCTAGGCATTTTACTCCCTCTGCTGTGGTACCTTGCTCAGAAGTAATCCTATCAGATTAGCTTCACCAAAAAGGGAAGGGGTCCTAAAACACTGGTAGAGATAAAGCAGCATAACCAGATGCAACATGCCTGTTTTTCCTGGTACGTGCAAAGAGGTGTGATAGATGGTCATCTTGGCAAAGACAGATAAGAAATGTTTTGAAGTAAAGGTGAAATTGGAAGCTATTTGCCACTGCCTGCTTTTAATAGTTTGTAGAATGCTGCAAATTAAACTCTGTATTATTTTCAGCCTGCATTTTTGTCAGCCTACAGCATCCTGGAGCATTTATGATTTGGAACAGGTTTTATGTGCACCCTTTTTTGTCCTCTGATGTCACATTACAACTGTATGACACATCACTGAGTCTGCAGCCAGGTAAGGAAGCTGCCAATATGGCTGTGGTGGAGTATGGAGAACACAATGGGATGTTTTCCTTTGAAGGTAAACTTGAAATGTTTCTCCAGAAAGACAAGTCCTTTTCTCTATCATCCTCTTCACTGTATTCACCTCAAAGGAGCCTCGTGTTTGCAGCAAGACCTTTACATCATTGCAACCCTAGTCCTCTAAAGCCTTGTGCATATGTTTGTGTGCCATATACTATAGTAGTCCTGCTCCTATAGCACTAACAACAAGCATGCAGGTATGAGGAATGGTGGGGCAAGGAGGCAGGAAGCTTTGCTCCCTATTTGCAGGTTGTGTTCTCTATGACTGTTGTGCACAGTCCAGGATGGTGAGCTGCTGCAGTGCTTGTAGGCTTGAGCACAGGCAGCAAAGCCCAGCATGCAGGTCAGCAGTGGCTGTTTGACTGCATGGTTGTCTTTCTGCTTGACAGTTTGTCCTGCTGCCCTCCCCACTGGAAATGATATTAATGTTGTTGGAATAACCCTAAAGACACTTTGATCCCAGCACTGGGGATTTTAAGCCAGTGAGTTGGTGCAGTGCCTTACATGCTGTTACTGCACTTTACTGTATAGGACTTTCTTTACAGATGAACAGTGCAGACACTTTGCTCCTGCTATATTTTGTATTGTAAAGTACCAATTTTTAGAGGATGGTAGTAAAGCTAATGTGAAAGAGAACAGCAGACCTAGAGAGCATAAAAGACAAGCAAGCTAAAAGCCCAGTTGCACATGGGCATCCAAAAACAGGATAAAATGAAATGATTTTGCATCTGAAGTGGAAAGTGGTACCCATTAAATTTCCAAAGAGCTGTTGGGGGAAAGGCAAATTTGGCAGTGGACTATCAGGCTGGTGCCTGAGGCCCCATGCGGTAAGCTAGCAGCCACACTGTTTTCTCAGGCCCTCGGCACAGGAGAAGGGTGATATTATTAAATGTCCTCCAGGAGGCTTTGTAGGCAGGAATCCTACTCCACCTAATTTTTCCCTGTTCAAGGGTCCCTATGGGGCTTCACTGCCAACTGTGTGTGAAGATAAAGGTCCTGAAGGCATTTAAACCACCACTGCCACCATCCCCAAAACATGCATTTAAATCTGTTATTTCTCTTCATTGTTCTGCTGTCTGAGTGTACCATCTTCTGATAGCATGGGTGTTGGAGGTAAACTTTACCTTGAGGCAACTTTAATGGTTATTGAGTCACTGAATGAGTGTCTTTATGCTCATTAACAGCACAATCAGTATTAAGGGGATTAGCTGCCCAGCAGTTATAACTGTCTGAGAAATGCAATCATGTTTTGACTGGCAAAAGGACCCTCTTGGAATGCAATTTAAAAGACCCTCAGTGAAAGGAGAAGGGATGTATCCCGTAAGATCAAGGGCACTGCTGGATGAACTCTTTCCACCACCCATTTAAGTGGCATGATAGAGGGGAAACGTTAAAATGAATGAATAGGCAGTGCCTGCTTCACAGTTGGGTGGGGAAGGAGATTTTGTTTTTCCTGCACACCCGGACTTCACTAATCCTCCCCTGACAGCTATGTTGGGCTTTGCTCATGCCCGGGCTCTAGATGCTACTGTGCTTCTTCTGCTATAAGCCCTGCACTTTGCAGCAGGAAAGCAGTTAGTGGGGATAGAAACCTCTTGCATGACTAGGAACTGCTCTGTGTGGTGAAGAACAAGACGGAGAGGCTATAGGGAGAGGGAAGGCTGTTCTGTGCCTGTCTGGAACGGGTGAGCAAGTGGACAAGTCTAGAGGGAGTGAGAACGAGGAACAAGAAACTACGATAATCTCACTCCCTGGTTTCATAGGTCCATGGCAGCTCAGGAGGAGCTAATGTGGAGCTGGAGCTCCAGAAAACCAATCCACAGGAGTTTGCTCATTGTTCTGCTTGGAAGCATTAACCTGAGGACTTTCTCTACCTACACTTGTTTTAATTTGGATGCATGTTCACAGGGATTGATTTTCTTAGGTTCTAAACATTGAATTAGGTATTTTTCCTGGTGCACTGTTTCAACCTCAGCTTTTGTAAGGAAGCATCAGCTGAGATTTCACTTAATTTGACTTTGTTATTGAGACTCACTGACAGTAAGAAGTAGGTTTGTGGCTGTATTTTCTTCAACAGTCCTCAAAAGGGCAGAGAGCTTTTTTATCTGTAAGGCTTAACTGTGTTCTCACCCAAGTGCTGCAGGAAATTGGGGCCAAACCAAGCTACTGCTGTACAGCAGCGTTGTATGGAATGACATGGGGCTGAACTCTGACCCCAACAGTATACAGTAGCCTCTGGACAGGTGAAGGAGACACCAAAGTGTCCTCTTTTCTTAGGATTGTGTTATAGATACATATGCATATATGTGTGTGTGTATACATTTTTTTCCCAGGTTGCTTTGTGGTCCTCTGGCCATAGAGGAATGAGAGTGGAGCCTTCACTAAAATGAATGTCTGGTGGAAATTCTGGTGAAAAACATTTCTGGGGAGAGAAGGAAGTCACAGGATATACCAGAAGGCTGTGGGAGAGGATCCCTCATTTTATCTGCTTGCTGATGGTTCTGCCCATCTTCTAACTAATCTTATTTGGGTGCAGTTGCACCCCCACTCTCCAGCCCTTGTGTCTTTCTGCAAGTACAGGCTCCTTTAGTGAAAAGAGTGGGTATCTGCACCGAAATTCCTAAACTAGGCATTAATGCAGTCTTGCTTCCCTTATCTTGACCTCGCCAAAGAGGTCTTTGCATGCTCTTGCCCACTGCTTGTCACGTAACCCTGATGGCTCCAGGATGGACTGCCAGGAATCACAGAGAGACTGATCCAACACCAGCTGTAAGTGGAACCACTACATAGTTTCAGAAATAAGAGTGTCTTTGTCCTCTGTAGGCTTAGTAACTCTTTACCTTGAACCTGTGAAGAGCTCAACCTGCAGGAATCCAGCCAGAGTGAGATAGAGTACAATTCCTTCTGGTGGTATTTTGTATGCAGGGTCTGAGCTCAGGCACGCTGTGTTACCAAAAGCTGATAACAAATAGCTATGAAACACCTTTGAAATGTTGAAAAGCACATTTCTTGAATACTTCTAAACAACACAAATATTCGTCCTAGATAATCTGCTCCCTTCTCTCTATTTTAATAAGCAAGAAGCATAGCATATGGCTGGACAGGATGCGACAAATATTTTCGTATTCACACAGCTCAGGAAAAAAAACATGTTGCAAAACTTGAAGAAATATCAGTTTCAAAATACAAAGATGAAGAGAAATCTGGGAGCAGAGAGTTCTCAAGCAGGACTGTGCTTCTCCCTCTCAGTTCTAGAACCCCACCTTTTCACTCTAAGCTGCAAGCAGTTCTTAAGCTGTACCCTTCCAGGGGATGTCTTATTTTTGACCTTCATTGCAAATGCAGCCAGAAGACCAAGTTTCTGTAATGCCAAGCTTTGTTTAATGCAAGATACACTTGCTCTCCCCAGCTGCATTTTCCCTGTGCTCCTTTTGAAGTTGGGTTTGCTGCTGAACTTGTGGAGGTACACTGTGACCCATTTCAGTTCAAATGAACTAGGTTAGCTAAAGCTGCATAAAATGTGGGTCTCCTGCTATTTTGCATTGCTCTGAGTGAAATTCACTGGATGGAGAAGACCAGTCCCTCAGCTGATGTAACTCAATGTACATCCTTTGACTTTGATGTTCCTCTGTTCCAGCTGGTACAATCTATCCAGTGTGGTGTTTATTTTAATAGCCTGATAAAACTATTAGTCTCGAGGGGAGATAGTGGCTGGTAGCTGTGTGTTTAGCAAAAATCTGCACCCATGCAAATTCTGTGAGTATTTGCTTCAAAGATGTAAACACCACATTACCCAATTAAAGGAGTGTCCTTAATAATTTATCAAGCAATTAAAGTATTCATTGCCCTTTATCCCATGGAGCTTCACCAGTGATGTATAATCTGAACACAAGTTAAAATGCTATAATAAGTGAACAGTGATGCAATGTATCAAACATAATGAGAACATTAAGGCAATGAAGGGTGGTTTGTCGAGGATGGAGGATATCGCACAGTAAGTGGAGCTAACTTAATTTCTGGAATTACCACTGCTCTTGAGGACTGAGGCATGGAGGGGTGACATTTGGGGAAGAAATCCTAGTAATTCATTCCAGGGGAAGCTTTCCCATTAGAAATTTAAGAGATGGAAAAGATCTGTCTTCCCAGTTGTTATTAATAAGCCTTTTAAGAATATCATGAGAAAGGGAAACAAGTAACCGAAAGAGAGGGATTATAGCAGAAATGGTGTTTCAGTTTATCTTTGACTGCTTCTCTCAGTACAATATTGCTTCATGCTTGTGTAATGAAAAATGTAAAAGCCAAGAGAGGGTAAAAATGGTTTTGTTACTAATTCTGACCTGGATGTTTAAAATAAGGGAAAAATAAAATAATAACCTTCCCCAACCAACAAAAAACCCCCACCCCAACTGCCCTCCAAAAAGCCCCCCCAAACCCAAACCAACCAGAAAAAAGAAAAACCCACAAAAAAACCCCCAACCAACCACAAACTCCCAAGAAGTCAGGAGCCCAATTCACACAGATTTGGACAGTTAATTTCCATTTTGAAAATCCCAGTCCTTGCTGTAAAAATGTCAGACACTTGGTGCTACCCAAACTCCTGTCTGTGCTGTTACTTTTGCTGCTCCTGGCAATATTTTGTGATGTGAATGACTACCCAAAGATGTGTAGGTCATGTAATGTAGTTTGGATGTGTTGCACTGTGCATGAAGGAGGGATGATGATTTCATCTTCCCACTTTTAATAGTATTTTGCAGTGGGTGGGAATGATTGAGCACCATTATACCTTGCTTTTGAAAAACTGTTCTTGACCCATTCAGTTCTGAAAAAACATGGGATGGAGCTGAATGGATATATGAAAACAATGGTCCCACAATTCTCCTTTCCAGCTCTGAGTCTCAAAACCATTGGTAAGTGATTTAAGGGGAAAACCCCAAATGAGACTTGTCCTCTGACCAGGGTTTGAGATGGGCTGCACAAATATTCACAGCTACTTGACTGTGGATATGAATGTAGCATGCTTTGGAAACAGGTTTTCATAATACTGTTTTTTATGGGTGATCTTTGCTCCTTCTATGTTGACACCCATTATCATTCGGTTTGGGAAAGACCTGCCCTGTTCAAGGCACCATTCCATACTTGCTGATTTATTTGTCAGCCTTTATAGACCTGTATAATACCTGGGGAAACTACAGCTATTAATACTGGAGTCTTTAGCACAGCATCTTGCATCAGAAGAAGCTAGCCAACCAAAAGGCATGTTGTGGAGTCCACTGCATGCAGCAAGGACAAGAAGGACATAGGCTATATTCCTGCCTCAGTTACTGACTTGCACTCTGAGCTTGGGCACTTTGTGCTATTATTATTATTCCTTTGCTTATTTGGTCTCATATGGACTCTTTGGAGAACAAAGAGCTGCTTGCTGCAAGATTGTGTGGTACTTAGTAGTGTTGCTATACGGCAATTTGTAACAATAGCAGGGAGGACTATTGGATAGTCGGCTTTATATTAACTAATTTGGAGTGGATCATATGGGCTGCAACAGTGTAATTGAATGCAGGGCTCATCTGTTTTCCCATCACTTGAAGTATACGTTAACTCCCTTTACTTCTATAGCTGTGCTTTCTCCTTCATATGAAGCAAAGGAGAGTCAGCCTCTTATTACAAACTGCCCAAAGACTTTTGGAGCTGGGATCTGCTCTTTACTATGGAGCAGAAAGCTTTTGCAGTTGTTGCTAGTCTCTGGAAGAAGCTAGTTCCAGACATACATGCAGCTTGCTGTTCTAGCCTGCACAGCAGCATTTGCGCTGGTGCACTGCCCTTCCTGACCTCCCTGGAGCAAGAGGCTGGGAGCTAGACACTTCTTAGCAGTCCTTGTTCTAGTTTAAAGAATAACTGCATCAAAGATTTAGAATCAGCTTTTTCACTGGACAAAACTTCAGGACAAAATAATACTTTAGATAAAAGCATGTGCCACAAAACCAACAGTATAATATGCTTTTAATATGATACTTAATAGGAATAACATTTGTTGGTTTGACTCATATGTCTTTTAATTCTTTGTTGTAAGTTAAAGCAGGAATCTCCTTCTCTCAGATTCAGAAAGGCACACAGAAAAAGCGATATCTCTGTTTCTGCTGTTAGGAGCCTGCATGTCCTTGTCTTTCCCTCTTGTTTGGTTCCCTTCTTTTTGCAAATGAGCATTTTGATGCTGTTCATCCCAATGGGGAACTACAGCTATTCTTTCCCTTCTCTTTATTCTGGTCTTTTGGCTGACATTTCTACTGTCTAACTTTCCCATTCCTGGATTCACTTGCTTTTCTTTGCCCTCTTTTGAAGGCAGAGCAGTAAGACTTTTTGTACTGCTATTAGACTTAAAAAAAAAAAAAGGCACCCAAACCCAGACTCTTTAGCATAGTCATAAATACTTTCTCTTGAATTAAGATGCTTAAATGAGAAATGGCTTGTGTGGTTTACTGATACTCCACCTCGCTGTAGTATTACAGGAACTGCTGAAGGTCCCTCTGCAGCTAGATACTGCTGTTATTTTGTTTGTATAACTTCCATTGCTTGGCATAAAACTTAGAAGATAACTTGAACCAAACCCAAAGATCCAATATCCTGTCCTCAGAAAATCAGGAAAAAAGAAGTTCGAAATTTGCTGCGAAAATATTTGTGATTATTATTTTTTTGGGGGGGTGGGATGTGGGATGGTGGGGGAATTGCTGCCTTGCAGAAACCACAAGAACTTCAGTAGCTTACAAGAGAAGTGTTCTTTTTGATGACTGCCTGAATCCTCCCCATGTCATGTAATTTATGCTAATTAAATGCTGATGGAATCTGAATAAGCATATTGATGGAAGATATATTTGAGATACTGTTATTAATTCATCATTCAGTAGCTACTGCGTGAAATAAGACATTCCTAGCCTCTGATTTAGGACATTTCATTTTCAATATTATTAAGATGTCTGTTTCCTACAGAAATAACCCTTTAATCTACTGTTAATAAGAAAAACAACAAAATAAAACCTCAAACCAAACCCTAAAAAAAAAACCAATCAAAACAGCAATAACAAAAATAAACCCCAAAAGTCCCACAGCAATACAAAACCAAACAGACAAAAATCTCACCAAAAACCTCATTGGCAGCAGCCTGGAGCAGTAATTGTTTACACACTTTCTGTGTGATAGCACACACTAATCACAGTTCTCCCAGCAAGCAGACAAAACCCATAAATTTAAAAATAGTTTCAGCATTCAGGTATGAAGAAGGAGAACCTCTGAGCTCAATGGCTTGTGCTTTATTGCACCTCAAGCTTACATTCCTGTAAGTGTAAGGGCATGGTAACCTTTCTAGAATTATGTTTTGTACCTAAATCCTCACTGTTAGTGAGCTGTGGCCAGGACTCAGCATCTTCCATCCAGCCTGATGTGAGCTGAGGCTGTTTGCAAACTTGTCCTTATGACAAGGTGCTGTTGGGACACTGATGGTATCTGCTTGATGCAGAGGGCTTGATACTGTTCCCGCAGGCAGCTGGAGGCCTCAGCAGTTGTCCTGTGCCCCTGCAGAGCCTCTCTTGTCAAGGTTTCCACTAGCACCAGTGCTTGGCGGTCAGCATTGGCTGACCCTGACTTGCCACCAAAGGGACTTCAGCAGCTTCATGGAGAAGGGGCAACCTTGCCTCAGCCATTGCTCACCACCTTTGCATAATGGTGTGGCTGTAAGCAGCTATGCCTATGCAGAAGTTTTAATATGTTCACCCAAGGCTTGCTTACAGCTTCTTCCACTCTATGAAAGTGCCATTCCTTAAGGAGGAGGGGAAGCATTGGTGTTGCAAGTGTTACGTTAATGCATAAGGATGTTCACACTTTTCTCATCACAGCATTGAGCCCTGGGGATGAGTTCAGAAACGATAGAGAAACTTAATGATGAGCTTCTCGGAGACGATTACAGATGTAATAGGGAATGTAATGAGGTAAACAATAAAAATCAAGGTGAAATTTCCCAACTGACTGAAGCTGAACCAACTGTGAGTACTGCTGAAGGAAGCTATCCCTTCCTCTGCTACTAGGCATGCAGGTTTTGCCACTTTCTTTACCCCATACCATCACCTGGGGTGGCAAGCTAAGTTGTCTTTAGAGGTATGGGATTTGTTTTCAGATAGATCACTGAGTTTAAGTCAGTGGGAGATTTCTGCTCTTGCTTAAGATGCAGTGAAGTTGCAGTATTGCCAACTGTGCTGAAAGCATAATGTGGCAAATGGGTAACTCTATAGGCTGGATATATGGGCATAATGTGACATATATGTTCTTTCTCTGTGGCGGGGAAAGCTTCACAGTGATCATAACTGGAGCTATTATATATTAGGTTTTAACTTCCAGGAACCTTCATGTTGCACCATTGAGAGAGAAATTGAAATCTGGGAAGAGGTTTCTTTGAGCATCTGCACGGAAAGGACAGAGGTGCTCCAGCTTGTAAACAGCCACTTTTCCCTTCTGCTCCCTGAGACTTAACAACCCCAGAGTTATCCTGCATTTTGCTCATAACTATTCAAACTGGTGAATTCTTTTGTTTAAATGTAATTCATGTGGCATCTCAAATGGAAGCTGGAAAACTTTCCTTGTGACTCTACCAGGAAGCTTAGAAAAAAATGCTTTTAGCCTACTGTGTTTTGCTAAGGTGATCATGTTACTCAAATAGGTATGAAAGAGGTTTGAAAATTGTTTGTTTGTATACAGCAGGAGAGGAGGCTGCTTACTTTAACTCTCAATTAGGGCTGTACTTGGGAAAGGCTCTCCTCTTTATGCTAAAAATGGTGTCTAGCCCATCTCTTGGCAGTTGTAATACATGGGCAGCTCTATGTAAGAGGCACACTACTAGAAATATTTAGGAATTGCTCGTTGCCCCCCAAGCCATTTGAATTGCTGGAGGGTTGGCTATAAAAGGCCTTTACATGAGGCATGGCCAGAAGGTACCTGCATCTTGTACCAATTTCACTCATGGTCTTGGGCACCTCTGTAGCCTGCAAACCTGTGTTTTCCCTCTTTAGCTATCATTCTTTAGTGTTAAGATGTTTTCATGATAGTAAGGCTTGTGAATATTGCTTTCTAGGGCTGGTATTTGCCTTTGGTTTTGGCTTCTTCACATCCTAGGGTAGTGTGTGGTGCATGATCAGAAGCTGTGCAGTCTGTAGAGCAAAGCAGAAGAACTTTTTAGCTTCTACATCACATTCACAACCTCTTTGTTTTTGCGTTGCTGTGGTTTTACGTATATCGACTTGCCCAGGGACTTGTAATCTTATTTGTAATCTATTGTTTTAATTATTTTCTGTGAAGGTGCCCAAAGACCTTGGGGTATTGAGACACAAATACATTATTCATTAATTATTCATTATTTCTAACTACTTGCTACAATGTAGTTGCCTGCCATAATGTGTCTAGGTGAACCATCTCCCAAGGATAAGAGGGTAGATACCTTATTTGCCAACTTTTTCTTGGCCAGGAGTAAGATTGTTTAAAGAACTAGGTGGAAAAACAGCTCCATTTTGTGAAGAACTCTTTTCTGATGTGAATCTCTAAGAGTTGACCTAAAAATTATCAGATGAAACATAGGCTCCATAATTAACACCTGGGGATCATAACCTGTTGATGATTTGTCTCAGAATTGCTAGAAGACGAATTTACCAGGTGGGTAGAAAGGTGACTTTACTTGCCCTGCTTATCATTGACTTTTCCCAGTGAAGAAACCTCTGTCTTTCCTCTGCAGTTTCACCTCGTGCACAGGTAGTTGACTTCCCTGCATTTTGTTTGAAATGCAGAAATAAACATTGAAGTGTTAAAAATAGAAATAACCCTGAGCTGAAATAGTTTCCCCTTCCTGGCTGACTGCCTCACATACCAGACTTCAGTCATTTTTCAGCTGAGGTTGTTGAGGCTGGAGCTACCCAGCGCTAATCTTGGCAATGGTTTTATCAGAGAGATACTTTGTCTCAGTTTTTCATGGGTTTTTACTCGTTGCTTGTCTCTCTGTGATCTGATTTCCATGATCTACCTGCGCTGATTGTGACAAGAGAAAACCTCCAGATACCACCCTGCCTGATTTCCACAGCAGGAGCTGCATGTTCTTGATCAAAATGCAGTGACCTCAGCCTGCCTTCCTCCTTAATGTTGCACCCCTTGGTACCAGGGAGTAGTTGTGTGGTTTAGAACTCATGTTATGCTAGGGATCTGAGCCCTGGTACTGGTGGAGGCTGTGATCCTTTGCAAGTGTGGCTATGGGTCAAGGGGGATGATGCTTGGTGCAGCTGCTGGGGGACAGGCTGATTTGGAACTGGTTAAATACACCTCTGATGGGTGACAGCTCTTAACAAGGTCCTTTGAGACCTCTGGGAAGTTTTAACAGGCTATAGGAGATCTGTTTTGGTATTTTGTTTAAAATAATAATTGCTGAACTTTCAATTTTTAGCTTGAGAGGAAATATCTTAATTAGTTAATTGATTGGTAATGGGTCAGAGTGGTTGAAATACCTCAGGTGGATTGATGAAACCAGACTTCCTGAGGGTGGAGGACAGACTGGAGGGGTTGGAGGTGGAGAAGAGCTGCCTGTGATATCTAGTGGCAGCATTTTGTCCTCACAAAAGTATCTCACCAGGAACTGCTGCAGAAAACTGAATTTGTGTGTGCACTTCTGGAAATAAAGCTTCCCCATGCAGGAAAATCATTGCAGGCTTCTGGGCACTGTCGTGACTAGCAGGTCCAGTGAGACTGTCAGGAGATTTTTTTTTAGTGTCTTTTGATAATTTCTGGGAACTCTCAAACTGAGTAGAAATCCTCTTTGGCTTCATCAAAAATCCCCATGAGACTCTGTGGTCACCATGACTGCTCAAAAAATTTCTTGCCTCTACTTGATCAGTGTGTTGGATTGGTACAGTAATCAAGGAAATGAATTCTTCAGCGATATGGACAGATTTTCTGGCAGTTCTGGAGTGGACAGAGAGGAAGTTAGGGTAAAAAATCCTGCACTGGAAAGGTAAATCGATCACCTGGAATTTCCATCAGCTGTTTAATGGAAGACAGCTCAATCACTGGCAGAATCAATCCCTATAGATTGAGCCCATGGCTATTATCAACTTTTCCTATGTCCTTGTTGCTTATAAATTTAACTCCACCTCTCAATTTTAAATGAAGTGAACAGCAGTGCTGCAGGGAAAAGAAACAAACACTTCCTTATATTGTTGCTTTTTTAGTACACCTCTGCATGAAATTTAGCTTCTGCCTGTTGTTTCTGCAGATCTGTAGCTTGAATTTGTATTTCACTCTGCTGTGGTTGAGCACAGTCACAGCACAGTACAGCTAGGATGTACCTATCTCTGCCCCTCCATAGTTACAGAATCCACTTTGCAAACACTTTAAAGAAAATGTTCTTTGGAGATCACAGTCCATTACACATGGTCGTGAGTCTCTAGCAGAATTGCAGATATATTAAATGGTTATCATCTTAGACATTTTACAGGGTAATTCTCTCTCTGTTTCTCTCTCCAGTTCTCCCAGTTCCACTTTCACACAGCTCCAAGAGAGTAAGACTCAGACTCTTTCCAATCTGCCTGGAGAGTTCTAGAAAGCAAGGTGGGAATGGGCTGCAAAAGTGACTATCGGCACTCTTGCTTGCACTTGCCAACAGCTTTGGAGCCATGCTGCTCAGCTGCCACCTTTGAGAGGGCTGTGAAAAGGGGCACCAGGGGCCACCCCAAAGCAGTCAGGGCAGTGCCTGAGTGCGCTTCTGGAAATCAAACTCTGGAAGAAGGTGGCCTGGAGCTAGGGTGAGGGAAGACAGAAAAAGCCTGTCTAATGCAAGCTCCAAATTTGGCTGTAGGCGGGCAATGAATATTTTTAGCTTTTGAGCTCTTCCTGACACTTGGGTGTTAATTTTATAGCACCCAGATCTGTTTGCCTACAACTGTCTGTCTCACACAGCCATGCTGATGATTCACGTCAAACCAGGCATGAAGCCAAGGACTGGAGGCACTGGATATGGCAGCAACAGGAGCATCCTGTGCCAAAACCACCTCCTAGACCTGGGTTAATGGAATACTGCTCAAATGCTTGCTTAGCTTAACAACAAAAAAAATCACAACAACATGCCCTGGCAACTGAAGGCTTTACTGTGTGATTGTGTAGAGACTAAAACTGTGCAGAAAGTGATAAACTCCGAGAGTGTCTCAGTATTTATGCAAATGAATACACCATACACTGTTATCCAACATTATCATATGAATTATCACCCTCTCTGTACCTCCCAGTTGTACTATAATCTTTCTTAGTGCTGCTCCTCTCCATGCAAGAAGCAGTGAGGAACCCGGTGCTTCACACTGCTTTTCATATAATAAAAGTGCAACATTATTTTGACAGCCTTTCTGTTTTGTGCCCGGGTGCCTGGAGCACATCCAAAGCCATCTGCCCTGCACCTGTGAGACAAGAACAGCTAATCTGACACTGCATCTGCCTGCTCTGTCCAGTGCTCCTCATAAATAAAGAAACAGTTCAGACCGACATCTGTAGAAACTGGATTTTACAAGCCTCTGTCAAGTATATTTCAGCCTTTACTGAAAGGAGAGAGAAACAGAAGTCTGAAAGGATCCTATCTTTCATGCATGGTTGCCATAGTAAAACTAAACTTCCATGCAAAGGGAGTGAAATGGTAAAAGTTTGTACTTAAGGCAAGTAGGGTCATTACAGGAAAAAAATAAGAGAAAAGAGCTGCAGGGAAAGAAAACACTCCTTCAGAAATTTCATCATGGATCATATGAGACAAAGGAGCCATTGAACATTTCAGTATTGTTGCTTTCAACAAGTTTTGCTGAAGTCTGAAACCTCAAAGCTTTCAGGCAGAATGTGATAATCATGGAGGTGGGGCTCAAAAATGTAGATGATGAAAACTGGATTTGAAGATATTTTGTGCACCAGCATTTATCTCCAAATCCTACCTGTCTTGGTCTGTCAAGAAGGTACATGTGTGTGTATAGGATGTGCTCAATAGCACAAGTAGCAGCAGAAGGGTATATATCACTGATGAGTAGAAAACTTTGTAGATAGCTACCTGCAGGTTTAACACAAGCCCTCCTTGGTGTTGTGCATTGCTGCCTGTTGCAATTTTCTAGTGAGCAAAAATGCGGTATCAAAAGCTTACAGCTTTTTTCTTGCAGGCAGTTTTCAAATGCAAAATTGGTAGCAAGTCATGACACTATAAAATCTAGAAAAAATTGTAACTGGTGATTGGAAAGTATCATCTGCCAGAGAGAAAGAATTTTCCCTGTTTTTATAGAACCCCCAAGTTAATTTAGCTGACTGTATAGGACAGATGGGTGCAGCTTACAGCTCTTCTACTCTCCAAGCGCACACAGCTGCCCTCCCTGTTCTCCTCCTGCCCACTCCTCATGGCCATTTTGATCCCAGACATATCTTACAAGCACCTGGAAAGGTTTGCAAAGTGGCATTACCCTGTATCCAGCAGCAAGAGGAGATTGCCTTCCTCTGATTGATGTGGGAGCCCTGGAGCGTGGGGAATTTTGCTGCAAGGACACAGCATGGAGAGGTTTGGGGATCCTTTGTTAGGAAAGCAAAACAGAATCCATCATCGGGTCTTTTCCCTGTATGAAGGTGGGTTTTATTCAGTCTATCTGTTACAACATGCATATGACGTTATCCTCCCTTGAGCTGTAATAACTGGCCTGAGAAGATCATGCGTCACTATCAGCGATTACAAGGTTGCTTTATCCAGCATGGAGCAGATCCTGGAGTTTTAACTCAGGTTTTTCTCAGCCACTATTTTTAGCCAAAGATCTCCTTTAGAAAAACACATCTGTAATTATAGCTGAGCTCATGTTTTCACCATTGCCCCAGCAACCATCTTAGTGCCGGGTCCCCTGATTTTGTCTTTCAGAGTGTACCTGGCTCGAGACCTCATTTTGCCTTGAATGAGCTTGATAGAGGCCAAGGTGAAATGCTGTGATTTGACCTGACTCTAACTGAAGTCAATGTAACTTTTCTTTCTCTCTTTCTGTTCATTTAATATGCACCAGGGTAGGGTTTTCTAGGTGGTGATGATGTTTGCAGTAGTTCTATGATGCAGTAAATAAACAGCTAAGCCCACTGTGCTTATGGAAAACAAATTTGCCCCAGTGAGCTCACTGTGCAGGGCAAAAGTAGCTGCAGTACCTTAAAAAAAGACAGTGAAAATAAAGGCCTGGCGGTAAGAGCAACAAGCAAGAAACTTTGCTCTGCATGTGCATAGCCACATGTTTTTTAGGTTATAGAAATTATTTATGAGAAGTATCTGGGGTTTTTTTAACTGGTACAAACGAAAGGCGTTTGTCTTCCCCTGCCTGCACTTCTCCAGTCTCCAACTTCTCACCTCCTGGTTGCATGACTTAAAACTGAGCTTTTATCTGAGGAAAAGAAATTCAGTAAGAAAGTATTTTTATAAAAGTGATCTGATCCCTGAGACTGGGGAAAAAACTTTACAGCTGCAGCAGTTAACATAATTTAAAACCTGATTACCCTGCATGTGGATGAAGTGCATTTCATGAGGCTTTCTACTACGTATGGTGTGCACCCGAATTTGTATTAATGGCTCCTGAGGAGCCATCATAGTTTATCAAGAAAGTAAAGTAATATGCATTTTAAAAACACTCATATAGAGATTTACATGATAAACCTTAATCACTCTAGGATGCATTATTAGCACCCTTACACTCCCAGAAGTAGTCACTCACTTCTGGCAAATTAGATAATTCAAGAAGCCGTGAAAAACTTCAGCTTAAAATTAAGCCTGTTGTTCAGCCACTCTCTGGGATTTATTTTATATATTAAGGGGCACTTTTCACTTCAGCCTTTGTATAGCAAGTGGCTGCTTTGTGCATAGGAGCATCACTATGATCCCTTCTAAAGAAAACAACCTATTAAGCTTTAAAGCTCTTTATTTATTTTATAATGGCTTTATATCTCTGGCAGTATCTCTCTGCAGTTGTCTTGTTAGCTAGATGCTAAGTAAGATGTCAGTATAAACCAGTTTTGTGTTATCTGTGAAATATGGCTGGAAGATAACCTTACTGAGATGATGTTTTTAAATCATGGCAAAAGCCAGCCAGTAAATTGATAGCTTCTGTAAAGGCAATGGAAAAACTAACACTGTGGACAAGTGGGGCTAGCAACTGCTTTTCCCCCAGCAGGATGAGACCAAAGTAACTGAAAATGAAAATTCAATGATCCTTAATTGTGCTGAAGATTAAGACTCCTATGATACAAAGACTTGCATGAAACAAGGAAAAGTACATCCTAGGAAACAACTATATGCTCTAAGTAAAAAGATTAACTGACCTTTGTCTGCCCCAGTCCAGATAAATTTGCTTTAAATGTACTTTGTATGGAGACCGGTCATGTACTTAAAAATGAGTGGTTTATACTTTTTCCCCCACTGAAATTCTGGAGTGATGTTCTCATGCTGTCAACCCTCCATTTTCGGGCTATTCTTTATTTGTAACTATTATCAGGTGGACAGCCTCACTACTAGGGACTTTATGCTCTCAGCTGGTCAGCCTCATGTTGCTGTCTGACCATGAAAGGCTGCCCGCCCAAAAGAGGGAGAAAGGATTTAATGCCCAGACCTATTGTCTGCATCAGCATGTGGCAGTGTGCTTCCACAGCACTGCCAGAAGATGGTTGTGGGTTTTGTTTGTTTTTTTCTTTTTCTTTTTTTTCCCTTTTATATGGGGTGGGATGGGGGATTGGGGCATGGGGAGGTTTGGGTTAGTGGGCTTCATTGCTTTTGTCTTATTTTTTTCTTGGTTTATTCTTAGACTTGCTTCACCTGTGGGATTCTTGTGCTGTTGTGGTTTACACCTTCCCTGCAACTTCAGAAAAGGCCCTCTACAGCGCAGTTTTGGGTGGGGGGCTGCAAATATCTTCATGTTCCACTGCTACCTAGAGAGACTTAATGAGAACTGAACAGGTTTTAAATGTGCTATACATTTTAGACACTTAGATACCAGAGGGTCCTAGTCAGCTGGAGCAGACATTGATGGGTAACAGCTGATGAGGTAAATTGTTCTGAAAGATTAAAAGCCTTAACTTATCTTGAGTGGCACTGTAAATGTCTACCCACCTTTACAGAGCATGTGCTGCAAAAGATCAGCTGTTCACTGTGGTCAAGGGAAAGATGTAACGAGGGAAAATGGGATTGAAGTGGAGAAGGATAATTTTACCTAGGTGATACACTCTTTACTTGTGTCTCTTCATGACAAGACAGTGAAGGAAAATGCACGCAAAAGTGAGCTATAGCTGAGTGGGGAAAAGTAGGATCTGGTAGAAGACTGCACTGGCTCTGTCAGAGTGATGACCACTGAGTGCCCAGCAGTAGGTGTATGGCTTGCATTACCCAAAAGTCATTGTCTGCTGGACTGCAGAGGAGTTCCTATGGCAAAATCACATAGAGCTGGTTAGTGTGGAAATGATTACTGTAGTATACTGATTGCTTCTCACCTGGGCTACATCACAAATGGGCCAGCCCAATGGTGTGGGTACTAACCCTGTGGTAGAGGAAAGTTCAGCCAGCCATAGCTGGCAGCAGGATTGTCCTGCCTGGATGCCCAACAGTGAAGGAAAAGCTGGAAAAGGCTGCCTGGGGCTTTTCCTAGTATTTGTTTGGATGGTTTGTTGTTTTTAAAGGGCTGTATAGCAGGAGCTTGAAGCGGCAGTATCAGATTGATGCTGGGAGGAAAAGGACTGTACTGTCTTTTGTTTGGTTTTTTTTTTTTTTTCCAAAGAATGGGAAAAGCAACTTTCTGGGAGTTTTGTGTATCTTGTTGGGTAGTGAAAACTGAGTTACTGCTTTTGGACCCCCTCTGTGCTGGCTGTATGCTTTCAGGCCATGCATGAATTTGTTGCAATGGGAGCTTTGCTACAAGGAAAGCAGTCCTGGCTTAGCCCCAGTTGAGTCAGACTCATTATGTGTTTATAAAAAGGCTAAATGTCCATGAATGTAAGTGCAAATCTGAAAAATTGGGCTGCCTCCAAATGAACTGCAGCTGCCATTTGGGTAAATGACACAGAGCTTTGTTTTGTGCTGGGTAGAGGCAAAGGGGAGGCTTGTGAAGCACAGCACTTTCTGAAGTCTGTGAAACCTGGCTGGGAGCAGTGCTTGCTTTCCATTGGACAGGATGGCCCTGAAACAGCACAATCCTGGCTTGAGCCTTGCCTTATAACCCTTTTCATCAGTTCATCAGAAGAAGGCAGTGTCAGAGGCCATTTTTAATTTGCATCTTGTCCCTTCAAGGTATGTCTCTAATGAGGTACCTAAAGAAAGCATATTCACCCTTCTCTCTTGTCTAGTGAGTGCCATAGCAGTCTGGGCTTGGGATGAAAGAAGCCTCCTTCTAATGAGACTATGGGGATGGAGCAGAAAAGGCAAAGAATGATCTGCATATAAGGAGGTAGCTGGAGAGGGAGTGGTAGACAGGTAGGGGGGGAGTGCAGATGGCAGATAACTTGCACCAGTGTTTTTCCTCAGCACATAAGAGAGGAAGGGGAGGCAACTCTGTCACTGACATTTCTTTGCTGAGTAGCCACCCAAAGTGAAAAACGGAGTCTGGATTCATCTTCTCCTGCCTTTTCCTTGAGTGTCACTCTAATAGCTGTCTGGGAGGGATTTTTGGGTGTGTTAATTACCTTTAATTATCTGCAGCTTTCTGGCCGGTCTTCACCTCTCCCCAGGAGGTGATGGCTCTGGTGGGAAGCAGAATGACCTGATTTGAGGCCAAGGAGCTGTTCCTGCCGCTTGTGGCCAGGGACTGCTTGCACATGTCTTCCCCCAGTTCTCAGCACTTAGAAGTGCTTTGGGCATCTTAATATCTTTAGATACTCAAGGGAAAAGAAATGCTTTATTTCTGATATGATATCCTTATAATTTATTTATACTTGATAATAACTTTGGAAATATACATATAAAAATAATGGGTTTTCCACATGAGTTTCTTGTCACAGATTTCCTTCAGCTGCCTGATTCTGCTGATCTCAGCTGGAGCATTATGCAGGTTTCTGGGAACTGTAATAGGAAAATGAAACTTGAACAGGGAATTTGAAGTGTTCCTATAGAGAGACAATGAAGTCACAATGAAGTTTCCCTTTCCTCCTACCCCAAAGCTAGACTTTGCTTTGTGTGCTTGAAAAAAAAAGACAGTTAAGAGTTTTAGGTGCATTTGGTATCTGTTTACGCAAAATCTAGGGCTTAGCTGTGATGAGATAAAAATAAATCTGGCTTTATTATTCCCCATTTAAGCTATCACAGAAAGAGCAGCCATAGCGCTAATGTTCAGGCACATTAGTGTAAGTCAGACTTTGAAATGAATTCTCTACAAATTTGTTTGTATGAAGTTTGGCACAAAGCAAATTTGAAACTTGGCATGGCAGCAGTGAAGGGAAACCATTCAGAAATCCAGAGAAAGAAGTCTGGCAGCATTTCAGCATTATTTACCTTGATCTAAAAATCTCACTTGTGAATACTGGGACTAGTAAAAAATATGCTATGCTCCTCTATTCTCCTCCTTCATTAACCTGGCAGTACTCATTAACTGGAAAGCCTGTGGCTCTCATAATCCTCTAATGTCCATCACCAAAAAATGCGCTAATTAAATAGATAAGCAAATGGTTTGGTGGGGGAGTGTGATTCGTGAGATGGAGCGGATGTGTCAATGGGTAATGTGAATGCTTTGTTTAATAATATTTAACACTAATAAATTAAATTTTGAAGCAGCCATAAAAAATTCATGTTTCAAGGCTTAAAGTTAATCTCTGTCTGTATAACACCTTCATTGGCACAGATTATCCTGCATTTGCCAATTAAGGAATTTCTTGTATTTTCTGAGGAAGACTGTTGCTGGCTGGCTTTGAAGACAGGGCTGTGTCTGGACAGAGCATTTGTCTTTCTGAGGAGGCAGCCCTCACAGGTGCACTGACCTGAGGGGATAAGGCAAAAATGGATGCAGTTCTATGAACATAGGAATAGGAGGCATTACTTGGGGTTTAGCCATTGTTCTGGGATTTGCAAGACTGACTGCTAACTCTGTTTTAGGCTTTCTATGTGGTTTTGGACAATGCAGGTCATTCTTCTGTGCCTCTACTCATCTGCTTTCAAATAAGAAAATGTCATCCCTCTTCCTGCACCTTTTCAGCTGAAACATTGACCCCAAGAGGGATGAGTTCTTGCTATGGACAGGTACAGTAAGTACTGTACAATCTTGGAAGATTGATTAAATTTGAGGATTTTCATTTTTAGTTGTAATGCTGTTGCTACTCTTGACGATACAGATGACAGCTGTAGCTTTGCATTTGCTGAAATTTATTGGTTTCAGCATTTGTTTTTATGTTTCGCCATCTTATGATAAAAACTATTTTTCGCACATAATAGCCTGTTTTATTCTTCAATTGTGAGGATAGATAGTAAAGACAATCAGAAATTAGCAGAAAGTGAAGCAATTGGACAATACCACTAGAATCCGAATGAATGAAGAAATCAGGTTAATTTATGATAAAATGCTCCTTTTGTGACTTCTGTTCACACAGATTTGGCAAAAGAGGTACCACAGAGCAAGACACCTCTGAAATCTCAGGAGCTGGGGAGAAGCTGTCAGATATAATTTGCATCTGCTTTTTCATATCTGGAACTAAAATAAGTTATAGATGAAAAAGAGTTAGAGAGCAGAAGGAACTCTGGATAAGCAAATGTTTCCTAGTCATGTACAATGAAAGCCAGAAATATAACCTATAAGATAACATGTAAGAAGGAATAGTAAAAAAAAAAACACTATCCCAGGAAATGTATGCCTGAGAATCCGAAATGCAGATACTGCTCCAGAAAGGGAAGATTTGTGTCTGTACATACTAGGAAACCTTATGAATGAAAATGTTGTTCTTCTGGATTTATGATACTAGCACTATTTAATGGCAGGCAACAAGTTCTTTTTGAGAGAAGAGCTGATGGTCTGAGTCCTGTGATGCTCTAAACACACATTCCTACCGCCACCACTTCCCTCCCCTGGAAAAATACAGCCAGACAGAAAGAGCTAGAAAAGAGTAAGGTCACCAACTACTCTTCCAGCTTTTACTTTCCTGGGCAGACCACTACTGCTCTACTTCTCTCCACCCCATGATACTAGTGATTGCCCAATCTGCCTCAGATAGCTGCAAATTTATCATTCAATACCTCTGATAGGGCAATTCATTTGCAGCTGCTGCTGTCCCAGTATTTCATCCCTCTCTGCTGCTTACGCCAAATACTTTAGAAATATGAATAAGCCCTCCAGGAATGTGAAGCAGCCAGAGGGAATGTGTGTGTGCATGTTTAGTTGCCCGGGTCTGTGCAAACTTCCCCGTAGAAGGCACAATGCCTGCTCATTGCACGTTCATGGGCTATACCCAGTGTTGGGTCAATGCACTTGAGTCTGCAGGATGGAAACATCCTGGAAGAGCAAAGGTGGCCAAAGATCACTGTTTTTGTAACAGTATACACTACGTTACCTGGAGCTGGCATGTTTTCCCTTGCTGCACATCACTGGTTTGGTGCAGTATGCATCTCTGTATATAAGGAAAATAGAATGGCCCGAAGGACGTAGTAGTCGTATCTCAAACATGGCCAGCTAATTGCTGCCCTTCCCCTCTGAGACATTGCAAAAATACGTATGCATCTGGGTGCAAAACTAACACAGCAAATGTATATATTCTTGGGATTCAATTTCTTCTGTGAAAGATGTCAGACTGCAGTTGATTTTCAGTCCTGCTCAGGAGGGGCAATAAACGGAGCGAGAAGTGCCTGTGGGAAGGCTATGGCTGCAGCAAGGAGTTCAGTCCTGCCTGGGCACTGGCCAGATGTCATGATATGGTGTGATGCTTATGGAGTTCAGCCCTGTTGAGCTCATTTTCCTTGCAGGTTCCCCTCTGTGCAGGGCCCTCCTCAGTACCCCTTCAAAGTCCACTGGTGCATTCACAGGGATGGGAGAACTCAGGTGCTGCTTCTCCTCCCATAGCTTAGGCAGTCTCTATGGGGTTGTCCAATGCCTTTTGCAAGTGTTGCATTCATATGCAATGTCTAAATGCATTTAATTGATCATTATGGCTATATGCTTGTCTTCAACCTGGCACAACTGGAGGTTTAATTGGCTACCATAACACACATAAATAATAAAAATATGACAGTTAGATAAAATTATGCTTATTAATTCAGTAACTACTTTGTGTTATGTATCTTGCATGCAGGTCTATGAATATTTCTGTATAATAGCTGTGCTGTCTCATGAAACAAATATACAGATATACATTCTGGATCTCATGCTGGGGACTTGCTCCTGTGCCTCTGCTTGAAACACAAAATATAAAGACTTTTGATATTAGGTTACACTCTTACAAAATGGAGTTTTGTGACCATTTGCAACCTTGCAATTCCTTCACATAAAATCACTTGTCCACATCATGCCTGTTGTCTAACCAGTAGGAAAGGTATGATGACAGCTAGTTTTTTATAGGGGCTGCCTGAAAATGAAAGACATTATATTTCATATTCTCAGCTCTCCATTTGCCAGGGAAGTCTAAAGGTGCTCTTGATGCCATGCTGCTTTGAAAATCTAGCCCTTAATTTTAGCAAGTCTTTGAAGATAAAGTGCTGCTAACAATTGTTGTTTCCAGCTTTCAGCAGATCCCAAAATTTGTGATACTGTATATCGGTCTCCCTCCAGCCAAAATAAGGCAGTGCACAGCTACCTTGTAATGAACAGAAGAACAAGTTGCTTTGTCATACCTCTGATGAGATACCTGTATTTGATTTTGTATCAACTTCAAGACAAGAATCAGGCTGTTCTTAGTCCAAAACAGTTTGTTCATCTTTAGTTGACAAACAGGACTATAAAAGCTTTTTGTGATCAGTCTCAGGCTATTGCTGGCACCATGCTGTATAATCTCTTCTATTATTGAACTCCTCTATAAAAATAGTCATTTTTTTTTTCCCTTCATCACTGAGGGTTACTTTTCATATTCTAATCCCTTTAGGGTAAGGTGATTTGGCACCCCATATAGTTTTCAAGGTAGAATATATTATGAAGGAAAAATTAAGCAGCAATATTTATTTTCTGATTTCCTTTATAAACTAACACATCTTGGCACACTTAGTTTTTTTTATATATCTGATGTGTATAAGGGATGAAAGTTATCAGTACAAATAAATGCAAAAGTCATTAAGGACGCTGTTGCAGGTGACTGCGATACTTGCGTGCAAATGGGAGGCTTCTAAGGCTTGCAGAGTGGTTCAATAGAAATTACAGGGTGGGAGTTTTTTTTAGTATTAACAGTTGTTAAATGTGTCAAAGGCAGTGAAATCAGAGGAGCTTTACAAAGACAAATGTATGAGAAGCATGACAGCTAGTGAAGCTCACTGATGAATTCTAGTAAGATTGATTGGAAAGAATCACCTCAACTTCTTGTGTGTTAGTGGATTTTAAATTAATTATAATTTAACTGCTTTGGAGACAGACTCGAGAATAAATTAGTGGACCCCGATGTAAGTGGCTGTTCTATAAATGAGAGAGGAATAGAGAAGTAATCAGCATTTCAGCTGTGTACAGAATGAAAAATAAATCAAACCCTGAAAATACTATTACAATGCCATTAACATAAATCAGTTGCATCCTCTGTCCTCAGAACCTTTTTTCATTTCTGGTCATCCTATCTCATAAAGTCTTTAATGGATATAAAAAGAGAGCTGAGATTGATAGTGAAAAGCATTAGAGACATGTAGAGATTTTTGTAAGATGGAAGGTGACGAACTCGGACTGCTTATGAAAAAGCTTTAGCTCCAGTAAGAGGCTTAAACACCTCAGCAGAACTGAGGTAGACCGTATGTGCAAAACAGTGTTCCTTGACCACCTTAGCTACTCCTTAGCCCTTAAGAGTCCCTCAACATCATAAGCATGTTAGGTTTTGAAAGAAGACCCTAGGGGCTCACAGTGCATCTTTATAGCACCTGTTGCTCCTGCTGTTGGTCACAGAAAGGCTCTCCTGCACCAAGATACATGGCAAGCAGGAATAGCTTGCCCTTACTTATGAGGCAGATCTAGACTAAGGCTCTCCCTAAGACCTGTTGTTACAGAAACAGTTGAAACACTGCAAAACATTATTTAAAAAGACATAGTTCTCTGAAAGACAGACTGAAGGTCCTGGCCTTGACAGCTGGTTCTGTGCCACATATCCCTTGGTGAAGGTGGGATTTCAAGCCTTTAGTATCAGTGCCTTATCCAGGTACCTTCATTTGGGGGGCATCCAGGGCAGCACATTAGCTGACTCTGAGGATTTTTACCCTCTGCCCCCTCTAGAGCCAATTGCTAAAATGAAGCTGCTGGTACTTCTGTATCATGCTAAAGCATTTGCCACATTAAACACATTGGCTACTTCATATGAGTGAAAAAAAGTCCTAGAAAATTCTATAGCTAAATAAAACATGTAGCATTTTTACCGAGCAAACTAAATATTGTAAAGGATGTTATTTCATGCTTTTAGGTACAAGTCAAACATGCAGATGCAGCAGGTTTGGACAATGGTTCCTTTCTTGGCAGATTCCTCTGCAGTTCTGTGCTGTCCCCAGAAGGACATGCACAGGCTGGTAGGATCCCCAGGCATGACGAAGCTTGGAGTTCCCACAGGTGGACCTCTTGAGGTGTTCCAGCAAAGGGAAAGGAGATACATTTTTCCTACCATTGAATCTGAGGTGGGTTCAGCCCCCTACTCACACAGGTGCTCCTGACACCTCATCCTTTCTATCTTTTTCCTTGTCAAATGCAAGAGAGAAACGAAACAGCATTTCTGAGATGTAAATAATGTTTAATGAGTAGGCCTTGGAGTTGTAAAGGAATTCTTGCACTTATGCTTAAATGAGTCTGGTAGTTGATTTAAAGCCAAATCCTGCTGGCCTTACTGATGCAATTAGACTGACTATTGCCAGAGGGATACTCACATAATTAAGGTGAGCGGTTGTTCTTTACTCTATAAACCAATTGTCTGTGCAAAAGCAGTTGACACATTGTAGTGGTGCTGAGGCAGTAAGATGATGGGCACTGAGAAAAACCTTCAAACCCAGACAAAACCTGATGTCTTTCAAAGAAGGATAGATTGACAAACCATCTGCCTGATGCTGTTCTGAGTGGAAAGCTAAAACCTGACAGCAAGAGATGTGTGTCCTTGCATGTTTTCTCCTTGGGACTGCAACTGTTGTTATTTACCCAGCTTCTAAAAAAGAGGGAAGCAGCTAATTAGGTCTACATTTGCCATTTATCAAAAAGAGCATCTGAAGCCTCCCAATTATACTTTTTCCCTTCTCTGCCTGTTATTTCTAAGGAACCTACGAATGTGGTATGTAAGTACCATCTGGATACCTGGCTAGTGACCAGCAGGCTATGATATGTGAGGGCTTTTAAATAGAAACAAGAGAATGGAGAGTAGAAAGAGTAGACAAAGAGGGAAACGAGTAGACAGCAGCATGTTTTAATGGAGGCTGAATTTAGAAACAAAGAGGGACAAAAAAATTCCTTGGTCCAAGGTTTCTTGTTCAAAAGAGAAGTGAAGTATGTGAAATCTTCTAGGAACCTTCCTAGGTGTATTTACATTGCCTGGGAAGTGTGCTTACAGACTAACAGGGCTGCTGCATTGACTCTACAGATGAAGTCTCACCACAGAGCAGGAAGACCTCTGCAGAGAAAACTTCTTCCTGCTCTGCTAGGAGAACCCTTGTACCTCAGGCTGGGTACCAGTGCTTATGTACATTCACAGCACAGATGTGCTGGGATTTTATTAAGGAAGTGCACAGCTTTGGGATCAAGAGTCTTGACTTCCTTCCTCTCACCATGAATTCAAGGAAATTTATAGTTTTTATTTGGTTCATAGGAAATTAAATAAACCTTGCAACATGGAAATTTGCCTTTTTGATAGACCTTTTGAGTTATGAATAGCCTGGTCCGATGTTATAGTGTGAAGACACTTGTGTCTTCTTGCTGATGAAAAATTCACTCCTGCCAGTAGTTTACTGTTTATGTTAGTGCTGTCCCCCATGTGGGTGTCTGTGTGTTCAGGGAATGATGTTTCAGTTTGTCAGAATATCTTTGTTAAGAAAACTTCTGTTGTCAAGTATTGGGAATTTTCTCTCAATGATTCTGGAGCAGCGTTGGGGCTTCTGGTGTAATGACAGAATTTTGCAAGTTCTGTGATGGCTTTTGACAATCCAGGTCCCAGCAGGGAAAGACTCTTCACTTGAAATCAGTCAGCTTCAGCACACAGGACAAAAGGAAAATGAAACCCGCCTGGAAACTCAAACCTAGTTTAAAAGGGGATCCTCTCTGAGCTGAATTTCTGCAGATATCTCTACACAACAAGCATACTCGTGTAGGGAACCATCTGAAGGTGGGCATACGTAACAAAGACATCCTGTTCACGCTTAATACACCAGAAAAATTGCTTTAAAATGCAGTTATTTTGTGAGTTCTTAGTGAATAAGTGCACCCATGTATGCATCTCTGAAGAGATTTTTAATTAATTGCTTTCAGTCATTTTCCTCCTGTAAAATTAGAACAATGATGGTATAGACAGGGTTGTGGAGTTTGGCGGGGGAGGATTATGCTAATCCACTTGAAATACAAATAGAAAGCAAGAATAGATAAAAGCAATTTGGTTTTTTTTTCAAAGCCTGTTTACCTGTGACAAAATCCTTCCAAATCAGCTGCCTAAAATTACTGGGGATTATCTTAATTAAACTCTACCAAATATGATTTTCTGTGGATTTCACAACCAGAGTATGTCTCATGATGCTTTTTGCAAGATGGAGGAATACATGTTTCATGCAATTAATAATTAGGAGAGCAGCAGAGCTTTTAAAGAGCAAAGTAGCAGCAAGATCAACATCTTATACAGAAGTGTCATGAGTTCAGCAGCAGCAGTCATTTTTCTCTTTTTCGTAGTAGCTGGTGCAGCACTGTGGTTTTGGTTTTCGGCTTGGGAACAGTGCTGATAACACTTTTATAAGTGTTTATAGTTATGGCTTAGAATGTTTAGGCTGGCCAAGGACTTTCTGAGCCTTATGCTCTGCCAGGGAGGGGAAGCTGGGAGAAAGCAGAGACAGGACACCTGACCCAAACTGACCAAAGAGATATTCCATACCACAGCACATCATGTCCAGGATGTAGAGACGGAGAGCAGAGACCCGGAAGGGTGGGGGGCACTGCGTAGTCGAGCTTGGTATCAGGTGATGGGGGCACCGCTTGGTCGGGCTGGGTGGAAATTAGTTGGTGAGCTCTCGTATTCTTTCCTCATGTTTGCCTTGTCACTGTTATTATTGGTGGTAGCAGTAGTGATTTATATTATACTTTAGTTACTAAACTGTTCTTACCTCAACCTGTGGGAGTTACATTCTTTTGATTCTCCTCCCCATCCCCAGGGACTGGGAAAGAAAGAGGGGGGAATGAGTGAGAGAGCGACTGTGCGAGTTTGAGGGGCTTAAACCATGACAGGAAGCCAATGAAGGGGGGGAATTTGTCAGCAGTTTGCACCCTGATACATCATTAACATGGTTTTTCAAAAGTCAGGAGACCTTTCAGTTGCAGATGTTCCAGTTAGTAAGACGCTATGGTTAAAAATGAACTTCCTTTGTTCCTTGCTTGGATTTTAACTTCCTGTGCTTTGAAATGTATATGCTGTGTTGAAGGAATTGAAAGATGTCTTAGTTGAAGTGATTTTTCCACTTAGGTTTTATTCCTGAAGCTCTTATTTCCTGGATCAGTAGACTTTGCCAAATCATAGAATCATCAAATGGTTTGGGTTGGAAGGGACCTTAAAGCTCAGCTAGTGCCAACTCCCCTGCCACGGGCAGGGACACCTTTCAGTAGAGCAGGTTGCTCAAAGCTCCATCTGACCTGATCTTTAACACTGCCAGGGATGAGGCAGCCACAGTACTCTCATAGTAAAGTTTTTTTTCCTAATATCTAAGCTAAATTTCCCCTCTTTCAGTTTAAAGGCTTTCCTCCTTGTCCTATCACTAGATGCCTTTGCAAAATGTTCCTCTCCAGGTTACTTCTAGGTTTCCTTTTGGTATTAAAAGCAATTATAAGGTCTCTCCTGAGCCTTCTCCCGGCTGAATGCAACCTCCTTAAATCTGATTTGCAAAGACTGTTTTTCACAGCTGAATTCATTCTTTCTCCATCATCACAACAGCAGCTCTGGAATTCAACATAATAATCTTAGCAACCGCTCATCAATAACTAGATGAGCCCCAATGATAGAAGATCAAGAAGCACAGACAAGCTGTTGCCCTTTTTTGCCCTCCAAATCTTCTATATTTGTTGGGCAAGAAGAGGCAACAGCTTGTCTGTGCTCACTGGTGCTGTGGTTGAGATGTGGTTATCTGAAGCCTCCTTCTGCAGCTGCCTTACTAAGTCATTAAGATAGAATATTTTAAGGATGTTTAGCTATGCCAGGGCTGCAACTGCTCCTTGCTCCCCATTTCTCACCCCTGGCTATGCTCTTCTGCTTTTCTTGCACCAGCTTTGGTGTTTGTTGGCTCTCAACTGGGCTCCCTCAGTCAGCAAAAACCAAAGCACGGTTTTTGGGAGCTTCACCTAACTGGCTCACTAGAAGGCCAGGAGAGCCTGGGAAGGTGCAGGAGGGGGTGGCTGGATGGGAATGGGAAGGCAGTGGGAGAACAAGGGACAATACGAACCCTGGGGCAGCTGCAAGCTACGAGGGCAGCCTGGCTGCTGGGTTCCCTGGGCTGTCCCCAACAAAAAAATCATACATTCCTAACTGAGGTCAGAGAGTCAGTCTATCTGGCAGTGGCACTAAGAAGCACTGTGGATGCAGAGGGACACAAGTTTCTGGAAGGATTTAATAATCCTTTATTTCTTCTGACTTAGATTTAACCATGGGCTGTGATGCTTTAAGTACCAGATATTAATTAGAAGTGGTAGAGGGTCCCAAAGGGATGATACTCCTGATCTTCTCACCATTCCTAGTTTGACTTATTTCAAATTATTGCTCCAAAACATTATTTATTCACTCAGGAGCCTGGCGTTTATAAGGTCTATCTAAATTTGCAAATAACTAATGGTTGTCGGTAAGGAGTACCACTCTGCTGAGGTGGAAAATAGCTTGCCTTCAAGTAAAGTACAGCCAAGTATATTGAATGTTTTCTGCAACACTTCTTTAAGGCAGGCAATGTTATCTTGTCCCTTCTTCAGTACCGTGCCTCAGCAGGCATGCAAGGACAGTGCCTGGATGGTGACCTTGGACAGATGAACCACTTCAGGCTTAAGCAGAAACTTCAGTCCCCCTCTGAATCACTGCTCCACTGAAAGGAAAGTGGGGAAATAGGGTAAATGCTCTTTTGCCTGCTCTGATCTTCAAAACCTTTCTGCCAGCAGTTGGCTTAGAGCAATGCAGGGGCACGCAGAGCAGGAGGAACACTGAGTTCAGACAAAATTGCTGGGCACCTGAGAATGTCTGGTATACAGGTCTTGGCTCCCTATGCCCATCACATGTGCAGCCTGGCGATTCTGCTATAATGCCCTTTCAGTGTCTGGAAATGCTTAAGGTTTGCAGACAGTTTGAAATGTTTCTCCTTTCCTCTGAAAGACAGCTTCCCCACTGTTTTTGGATCTTCCAGTTCCCTGTCATGGGGGACTGTGGCTCGGAGCAGGGCCAAGGATTCAGCAGGTAGGATAGGCTGGTGTAAGTTTTGTTGAGGTTTTGTTCAGTTATGTGATGCACACAATTACCTACAGAGCTTGTGCATTTACTGGAGTAGTTTTGAAAGACTGAAGAGGACATCAAAATTGCCACGTTATTCCTGTGAGCTCCTAGAAGCAGATGATAAATAAACAGTGGGGATGCCAGGGTGCATTTGTGACTGTTGCTGCCTCTGGCCTTTCAAGGATCTTAGAAGAAGATGCTACAGCTGAAAGATGTTGCTATGTGCTCCTGTGGAGTTTATCAGTGAGAGCTCTTTGCCCTCAACGAAGCATCAAAGGCACTAAATAACAGGCCAGAGGGGCAACCAGCAGTGTGAACATAGAGAGCTGGGATCTGACTTTTTCTGTGTTTTCTCTCTAATAATTAACTGCTTCTTTAAAAGTGGTCCATACAAAATTATTCTGCTTGGCACAAGCAGAAATTTGGGTTAATTGTGGGTAATGGGACAGTTTTATATCAAGAAAGAAAAAGTATTTGAAGATCTAATATGACTTTCAGTGGTATTCAGGGGAGTTTCAATTCGGATTTCATTTCAGATTACATTGAGTCAATTTTTGCCCTAGCAAAGATCCTCTGTGTTTGCTTTCATTTTAGTTTGTCTGATTCTGTTAATTCTCTTACTCTCCCTAAGCAGTTTTAAATGCGCCCTGACAGAGTATGAAAGCATGTATATTGCTTATAGTGGCTCTCGCTGTGTGCCTTGCGCACAGTGTTTTCTGTGTGCATTTAGGCGTGTTTCTGTTTTTAGAATAAATATCTAGGATGGTTGGACTTTAAAATAACTGAAAATGTAAAAAAGGCCATCTAATGGGGTCATAACACTGCTGGTTGGTTCTGTGCAGTTACAGCAACCCCATTGATGAAGCACACACCTGACTTTCCACGTGAAGTAAGTGGACAATATAGCTCACTCAGTAGGAGACTTGAGGTTTCCTCCTATATGGCATAGGTACAGAAAGAAAAGGCAAATATAGTCATGTTTTATAACCTTTTCCTCCTCATTTGTTTCTAAGTCAAAAGGGCTTGGTGTTTTGACAGGTGATTTTTTGTTTTATCTCTGGTAAAAAGCACTTGACAGAAATTCATCACCCAACTGATTTTCAGTGCTTTTAAGCCATGCACCAGATGTTAGTTAGTTTTCTCTTTGTCTGTTGTTTTCATAAGTCTTCCATAGCTCCTTGGCATGTCATCAGACCCCTGCATAACATAAGTTAAACCACATCACCCCCTTGCTTGACTGCACTCATGGTGAGCACCCGTGTAGCACCTACCTGCACAGGGAAAAATTTGGTATGACAGCTCAAGGACTTGCCATGGACTGTGTCTGGTAAGACCATAAACCTTGGTGTTAATGACCCAAAATAACTAGATTTGATGTTAAAAATTGTATTGGTGTATTTGTGTACTCACACTGTGTCAGTCCTTACTTCCTATGTACACCCTCTGTGCAGCTGGCCCCTGCATCAGTGTTGATGCTCTTTTGCTGTCCTCCCTGTTGGCTGTCTTCATGTAACATAATGTGCAAGGCAAGCACAACAGGAGAGGGTGCAATGTGGGAAGTTTAGAAATTTCCATGATGGTGTTTTTTCCTTTCAATTTAGCTGCACAGTTTCCACAGGGAAATATAGGAAGAATACAGGGACATGGCAAGCACTGTAAGAGTGGCCCATGCAGTGTGCGATGGACGATGCTGACTATTCATTTTAACAGAGCTTCAAGAATCCAAACACTTTTCATGAATATTCATATGAAACAAAGCTGTTTAACCTGGCTCTCACATCTGTCTAGTGGGAACACTTCGGTGCTTATGTGTTGCTCATATGACTATTTGCAAGACATGAATTTTAAACCTGACTGCTCAGATAGGGATGGAAATCCAATATGAAACAGTATACTTGGTTGTGAAATTTGCAATTCCCTTTCTTTAAGTTAGCTACCCAAATCATCTAATCAAGGAACACCACATGACTGAACCAAGCAACACAGTATGAATTTGCAAACATTTGCCATTCCCAAAAGATCTGTAAGCCAAGAGTTTTACACTGAAGAAATTCCCAAATATCAAGTAAATAAATCAGAAAACTGCACGAGCTCCATAGACAATCCATAAGCAGAAGGGTGAGTGATGTTTGTGGCAAAAAGTACTCATTTAGCTTCTGAAGTAAACAGAGAAATTGTTTTTCAGCACAGTGAATCAATCTGATACAATTTGGTTCAGCGTCTGCTGATGGAGCAAAGGGAATGCTGAGAGATTTTTGAGTCACTTCTGACAGGCCCTACGTGAATGGATATTTGCTACTGGCAGAAGTTTTTGTAGTGAACTAGTTCTGAAAACAGATTTAGTTCTGGATCATGGGATTTGCATTATGTCTTATTTTGCACTTGAATATGCCTGAAATATTAACTTGTTCCTGCTACAAAAAATTTGTTTAGCAGTTTGCCTTTCCTGGAGCTCTATGTTCAGCTCATTCCCTGAGCACCACCGTCTGTATTTCCATTGCATCACTAGCGCACCTTCCCAGAAGGTGAGGAGAGTGCACTAGCTGAAAAGCAGGGCTATTAGCCTGTCCCTTTTTGCAAAGAGGTTTGGGGACTTGCCCAAGTCCCCTGAGACTCAATTCTGTGCCCGGGCACAGGCTGAATTCAGTCTTTGACTTCTTTGTGGTTTTACCCATTCAGCCCCTTCCCTCAGAAAGGCACTGAAGTAAAATAAAGTAAAATAGTATAAGCCTCTGAACAGAAGTGAGACAAGAAAGAAAAAACACATGCTTGATTTCCAAGGACATTGCTCATTTCTGACACAGATTTAATATCTCTGCATAATATCCCTTTGATCCACACTGCAAACCACTAGAACCAATTTCTTTGGGAGAAAGTTTTCACTATTATCATTATGTTACTTAGTAGTGTAAATAACACAGGTCAAAATGAATTTTTCCCCCAATTTGCAATGCAAAGTAATGCAGTTGACTGAAAAGTTTTTGCTTGGATCAAATGGAGAATATTTATGTTATGTTTCCTAAAATAAATTCTTACGCTCTCTGATCCAGTATAGCTGCTTCTCTTTGGCACAATCTGCATTTATTTTGATGGAATGCATTTAGCACTTTAGCTGTTAAATTGTCATTTGTGTTTTGTCATTAAATGAACTATAACATGACCTATTTATAATGTAGTATAATACACTGAATTCTCCTTAAAGGGGACATTAGTTAGGATAAGTAACTTCAAATTACTGGGTAAGTCCTTGCTAGATAAGGATTCTTTTTCTAATGAAGATTTAATGAAAACAATCAGTCTAACACAATTCTCTGAGTCGTGAGCCTTTAACAACAGTATTGTAAAATATGCTTAATGACACCCATATCAAAGTAGATTTAAAAGGACATAATAAACTTAATTTTAAAACTTAGCGCAGCAAGTGATACCATAGCTCTTACTGCAAGATATGACTCTTCGCTTCTTTAAGTGCATTTTTAAATGTTCCTATGAGAAGCATTTTGGCAAGCAGAACATTTTATTGTTACTAAATACCACTCACTCTTAAGTTTCTCTGTTGTTTTGGGAATGAAACTTTAATACACAAGTCAAAACAATATATCAACACATGGAACATTGCACTTGGATCAAATATATCAACGATAAGGATTTTGCATATGAGGGGACCTAAGATTTTAATTCACTAAGTTCTTGTTACTTATCTTGGTGGGGGTCATATGCAGTGACAAAAATGCAAACTTGCAGCCCTGCATTGGCAAAGACCCCATTCAACCTCACTCCCTGTTTTGCCATGCAGACCCGACTCTGATGTTCGGACATTTTCTTGGCTGGTAATGATAAACAGGCACATCACCAAAAAGTACACGAGGCTTCTAACTTTGCATATCATCTCTTGAACTTCTGGCTGGGAAGCAGCAAGCATTTTCAAGGGACAGCTTTCCTGTTATACTCCTGGGAGTTCATTGTCACCTCAGCCCTCTCTCACAACCCTTTCAGCATCCAACTCAACATTGTTTGCACCTTTTCCCACACTGCTTTTTCTCATAGGGAGAGTGGCAGGGGGCTGGTAGAGGCACGGGAGGAAATTGCAGCTTTTTCTGTCTGAAACTACAATTCTTGTCCAGCAAGACAATGCCAACAGTGCAGAAGAAGCTTTGATTATGCAAAATGGATGGACACATCGCGCCTTTTTTTTTGCAATAGGTTATAACCTAAGGAATTCCTCACCCAGAAAAGCCCTCCCGCAAACACATACACACCCCACCCCCCCACCTCTGTTTTCCCCTTTTCCAAGTGACATCGGTGGCACTCCAGACACATTTTACACATTAATAGCATGTCTCCCTCATCTTACAGGCTCCATAGCTTTCATTTTCCCCATTTATTTTAGGGCAGCTTCTCCTCTGTCTTCTCCCATCTCAGAAACAGCCCAGCTGGCTCAGTAGAAAAGGAGTAAAGTGTTTTCTGCATGACCTCTATGTATTTTACTCCCTGGGAATGGCGATGTGGAATGCACACTCAGCAGGCAGCAAGATTTGAGCCAGTTTGTCCTCCAGGCATTTCTGTCATAAACAGCAGGACTGCCAACAGTATTTCCACCCTTGGCTCTCCCCCCTTCCTATCACCCCCTCCCCACAGCCGCCTCACCGCTGCCGACTGCACCTGGCTGCGCTCGGAAAGCCAGTGAGCAAAACACAAACAATAGGCACCGAACAGCAACAGCTCCCTTTGTTTCCCATGCAAATCCTACCTCCGATAGTTGTCACATCTTCCTCCGAGGCGAAGCCTAATTATTAATAACAGAGATCCAGCAGAATCCTCCAAACTGCCACCAGTTGTTACGCACTGTCATTGTTCCCTCCTGGTGCTTAAACCTTTTTGGACCATTAATGTCACAACCCCTGCTAACTCATAGCTTAGTACTCCCTGCTCAAAATGTCTGAAATAGTTTGGAAGGACAATAGGAATGACAGGCACACTAGACAGCCATGCTTGAAATTAGTTATCTCAAGCTGACTTAAGGCTGTTTCATAGTGCTTTTCAGGCATTGCACTTGATAAGGTTTATTAACCTAGGCTAGATATGTCATTCCTGCTTTTATTCAGTGCTGTAATAGGATGGCTGCTAGAAATGCAGCGATAGGTCTAACTCCATTCATCCCTCCATAGTTTTTCAAACCTCCCCAGCGAAGGAAATAGCTTCAGTCATCCTTAAACTTACTGAGGCTACTGCTTCTGCAGAGCAGGGTTTCACACATTGTTTTGAAACTGAGGAGAAATCACTTGCGGGAATGGAAGGTGCCGTAGCTTTTAGGACTGATGTGAACAGCAAGAGGAACGTGACAGCATCTCCCCCCACTGTGAGCCGAGGCTGTCGCAGGGGTTAGTGTAAGCAGCGATTGGCAGCTGAAAGTTCATAAAACTCCACAAGGGAGATGTGGCACAAAGCAAATGTCGGGGATGTATGGACAGTACTGTGGTTTGTATTTACTAAGTGGCAGATGTCTGTTACGCTTCCTAAAAGGCAAAATAGAGTTTGCTGATAGCAGGGTCTTACAGTCTAAATTTGCAAGTTGACAGCACCTGGGATAATGATAAGCAGAAGAAACACAAGCATTGCATGGCATTTGCAGTGTCTGTGATGTAGAGAAGAGGGGTGGTAAGAGGACGCTGTTGGAGACTGCTGTTTTCAGTAAAACTGTGCACATCAGTAGATCCCAGGACAGAGACATTAGTGCTCTTCTGAGATCTTGGAGCCTTTTTATTCTTGGTTGTCAGTTAATAATCAGCCCAGGTCAAGATGGATCAATGTGTGTTAACATCTGCTGTTACTTCAATGTTACTGATCCCAGTGTGGTCTCTAGTGGACAAAAGTAAAAGCCAACAGCACAAATGGTGCCAGCAGCAACAGTACGTGGGCTGAAGGATTGGAGAGACAAGTTGGTGCCAAGGCAGGCTGGGAGAGAGCAAGAGGGAGTCTGTTGCTTGTTTAGCACCAGCCTGAGGTTTTGGTACCACCTAGTTCACAGCCCTTGGCTTATAACGAATATACTATGCACTCAGAAATGGAAGGTGCTTAGTGAGATTAAGGGGCAAAGCAGATCACAGTGAAAACCCAACTGTGCCTCAGACCATGGAGAACTAAGGGGTTAAGAGAACTAACAGCAAATATGCATTAGGTTTTTAAACGTTTGGGATTGAGGGCTAGTTAAGGTCTCATTCTTCACCTTTGAGAATCTCTGATTTGGATTTGTGTTCTACTGTGACAGTTACAGACTCTGAAAGTTATTCTTGCAGAAGAGGCTGCTGGTCTGTGCTGAACAAGTGGTAAATTCTGCCTTGTTCCTGGGGGGAAAAATGACCAACTTAAATCACCCCTTTTTTTTTTTCCACATGACTTCCTGCCACCAGCATACCAGATGCCCACACTACCAAGGGTTTTATGAAACACCATGTCAGTGTGTGTGCTCAGTGCTGCCTGTAGGTCTCTCCTCTTTCTGAGTTGGCCTTCATGGAAACTATTGGGTGAAAGCAAGCTTGTTGCTGGTGCAGGGAAGGCATAGATGCTGATGCATCTGGGGCTATGACAAGCATGACGTTTGTCCCTGAATTAGCATTCCTTGTAACAGGGCTGCCTTTACACCCTGTGCTTTCCATGCCTGTACTTGATGTCACTCTTGGACATCCTTTCTTCCTCTTTTTACCTCTGCACTTTACACAGTCAGTTTGTTGGAGGGGAGGCCTTGAGGCTCCAGTTCTGTTTCTCCATTTAGAGTGGGGGATTATTAGCACCTTAATCTTCCCCCAAAATCAGTGGGAGCAAAGGGGACTTCAAAGTTTGTATTCATGAATTTCAGGGTATACGATTACATGCTGACTGCCAGCATGGCTGCCAGAACAATATCTGCTTTGTGAATAATTCTTTTTTTCACTGCCATCTATCAAGAATCTTTCATAAGCATTATATTTACCTTAAGGCAGGAAAGAAAAAAGAGGAAAAAAAAAGTTCTCCTTGTCCTGAGCAATATACTTCTGTCTCACTAATTGATTTGCAAGTGGTATGACCCAGCAGTTCAAAAGACATTAGATTCTTATTGGAGATACACAAATTTTGGGGTACTGACTTTCTTGATGATATTTTGCGACATTTTAGTGCTGAAAACCAGGTTAAAGCAGATGATCTTCGCAACCCATGTTCACACTTCCTCCTTTATGCATGCTGATAAAAACTGAGGGCTCATAAAAATATGGATGACTATTCCAGCTCCTCCCTTATGCAGTAAACAAACTAGCCATGGATCTCCCTGCCACAGCAGTCCCAAAGGCTTCAATGCTTTGCAGTAGGTTAAAGTCAATTGGATGTGGTCAACACGTGATAACTACCTCTGAGGGTGGAGTAATGTCCTTATTAAGTCAGGTAGTAACTGAAAGGGGAAGGTAAACTATTCAATATGCAAGAGTTAGGCTAAAAGGGAATGATCAAAAAGATCATATTGGAGCTTATTAGTTCAAAATGGTTCAGCGTTAGGGAGATATTCTGTGATACTTGCCCTTTCCCTAGGCTTTTTCTAATCACTGAAAAGCAACAGCAGCTGCCATCAGTCCCATCAGTGTTGGAACTCCTGTTCTCCCTACCCTTACCAGGGTTCTACTGTTGCATGTTTTGGTGCACCAGTCTGCTCTTTGCTGGAGAGAAGATACAAGGTGGTGGAGCACTGTTCAAATCTGGTATGGCAATTGTCTGTGCTCCTGGACTGTGAGAATGATGCAAAGTACAATTGACCTGTTCAAACAGAGAGCACACATGTACTTGAACTTTCTCTCCATAAGCAAAACCCTATTGCCTCCTGTAGGAGCTGAGGTTGCAGTGGTAGATCCTCTTTGAGAAAACCCATTGCTTGCAAAGGAATTGCAATAATTTAAAATGCCTCTGTTTCTGACCAGTGTTTGTTTAGGAAATGGCCAAGGGAGGATGATGGATGGGAAGAATTCAGGAGATTTGTAGTTTGCATGCTCTCTGTAAATCAAACAATATAATGAACGGACCAACTAGTGCATAATTTCATTATGAGTCATCCTAATTATAACAAGAATTTGATAGATACATAACTAGAAAGTGTTGCTATCTGTTACAAATGCACATTTCTAATTGCATAGGGAAGTACAAAGCACAATTAAAGCTGCAAGTTCACACACAATAACCTTTTCTTCCCCTGTGGTGACAAATTCTCTAAGAACAGTGTGAATTTGTTTTGAAGTTGCATACCTATCAGACAGCATCCTTTCTGCCCACTTGCTGAGTCTTTTTGAAACAGCAGCAGGGTATTTTGCTAATCCATAGATACTTGGCGTGAATTTGGTATAAAAGGAA
The DNA here is from genome assembly GCA_032466535.1 of Forpus xanthops. Classification (NCBI taxonomy): domain Eukaryota; kingdom Metazoa; phylum Chordata; class Aves; order Psittaciformes; family Psittacidae; genus Forpus; species Forpus xanthops. Next base: position 21,379 of record JASSUY010051610.1, on the reverse strand, counting down.
TTGCAGGAATGATCTGTTGATAGCTTTTCCATGTTGGGTCTCTCTGTTGAGTCTCAGTGATCACTGCAGCCTCAGCTTGGCAAATAATACAGCTGCGATGTGCATGGCAGGTAACATTGTATTAAGTATGTATAAGTACAGTGTAGATGAAAGTTAGTCTTAACATTAAGAAGGATCATTCTAAAGAGGCAGTTCTGTCATACATGTCTAGATACTCTTGGGCTTTGTGGTGCCTGAACTCAGGACTGATAAATTCCTAACAGTTGTCTTGGCTACATGCATTAACCTATCTCTGCCTTTTAATTGGAAGAATTATCAAGAAAGTTGGTTGAAGTCAGACCCTGTATTCACAGCTCTGGCTGTCTCCCTCCTTTTTCCAGTGGTAAAACAGGCAGCATCTGTGTCTTCTACACCTTGAGAGTGCAATAGTTGACATGCTGCCGCAGGAAATTGCTCAGGCTATTCTGAGTGACTAGTCATAAACCATTATCTTTAGTATAAAGTCAGAAATCACTTGTTTACTGATGGTGAAATGCAACCCTGTCCACAGTCTTGCAGTCTCTCTCATGCTGAGAATCATAGGACATAGGTCCTGGAAATTTGTTAATTTAACTTAGCTCTATTACACTGACTAGCTAATCACTTCCACATGCTGTGTGATTGTCACTCTTTACATGCCAATTCTGTCTTTTTCCTGCATAGCTCTTTTTGAGCCACTTGCCTAGGAGAAAATGACTACATCTGAAGTGCTGTTAAATGACCCAGAAGTTGCTGCTCTGCAGGCTGACGATATTGGATGCAAATAGGTGGCTTCTCGCTGTGAAAACCTCCTTAGCTGACAATCCATAGGGTACTTTTGACAATAGTTGTCTGAGGAGTTAAAACACAGGCTCCTCTTTGCATATTCACACTATCATTCTTACAGAACTGCCAGTATTGAATTCTTCCTGTGCAGTTTCAGTAGAGGCCTTTCTACTTCCCATTTGTTCGACAGCTGCTGGTGCTCACTGCTCCTTCTCTTTGCCTTCAACTTCTGCCATCTGCTGTCATTAACTTGCCCAGGTGTTGGAAATCTTCTTGCTCTCCTCTTGTAAACATTATTCTGCCGCCTTCTTCCTTAACTCAACCTTCATTTATATGGAGTCTCCAGGCTAGCTGTTCTCAGAACATCTGCTACATTTCATACTTTATGGGGGCGGATGGGGAACAGAGTACATATACTTGCTGGCAAAAATAAAGACTCTTTAACCCATCCTTTGCTTTATATCTTCAAGAGCTTAATTTTTCCTGCACTTCTAGATGTGCCAGTTAATTAATACTTGCCAGCTGGGATGTTACCTAAAGAAAATGTATCACAAAACAGAGCTCATTTTCAGAAACATCAAAGCTTCTGCATACTGCATCAGTGTTAGTCCTCAGTGGTATCAAGGAGCAGCAGAGACATGACATACCTAAGACACTTATCAGAATATATCTTTTTATTTCCTCTTCAGACCTCTTCTACTGGTGCAAATAGGGACCCCTCTACTGACTTTGGTATGTTTTCTGCTCAGGCATAGGTCAGGGATCCTTTTATGATTACTTTGAAGGAAAATCCAGACTCAAAGAGCATCTTTCACAATGATGGGTAGTGTAAACAAATTCTTTTGGCAGAGATGATGAAATTAAATGATTTCTGGTGTGCCCAATCCTCTTCAATAAATCACTGAAGATTGACTATAAGTTTGAATGGCAACAAACCAGAATCCAACAAAACAGGTTACATACACAATGTGGCTTGCTGGACCCAGTGAATGTTTACTGCTTAAAGGCTAGTACAATATGTATCTAAGGGTGCACACCCAGCTGCTGGGGATGGTCTCGAGGCTGAGCGCTGAGTAATTCCAACCTGATTTCACACTTCAGTGATTTTACTCTCCTCAGTTTGCGTCTCAGTACCAGTGCTTTCAAAGCCTGATTTTGTGTGCAACTGTTGGGCAGAGATGGTTTCCTGCTCTGAACGGTTCTGCTGAGCAGCAATTGCTGCCTGCTGCTTTCCCATTTGTTAAGCAATGGATTACTGTTCAAACATTTGTAGCCCATGTTGGTCTAAGCTCAGTGTGCCATTCTCCAAATTTACTCCTCTCCCGGAATGCTGTCATCAGATATTGTTTCTTGCTTGTTCAATAATTTCCTGAAGCACTGCTCCAATCAACGCTGCTGTGATTTCCTTGCTTTGTGATGGATAATACATTGTGCTATTCACCTTTCACAGAAAACCCAAATTGGCCACTTAAATACTCTCTGATTTTACATACAGTGCCTAGCTGTTTCTCCAGCTCTCAATGGCTTTTTCTATCCACACTTTCCTGTTCCGATGTTAATATTACATCTCCAGCCACGTTAGCAAGATATTGCTAGATAATTCTTTCCTTGCTTTTTTTTCCACTCCCCTGCAAATCATTTCCTATGCAGAGCAATCCTTTCTTCAGGATTCAAGTATCTCCTTTAATCTGATCTTCCTTTTATTCTTTACTCAGCTGCTGCTTTGCTTTGGTGGAATAGTCACTTCTCTGATGAGGCTCAAGCTGCTATTTCTGGTCTCTCTTTTTGAAAGGTCTTTTGCATCAGTGAAATGCCTGTTTGGGTTTCTTTGATGACGTGGTGCTGTATGCTAAGCTCTGCACACCAGGTGTGAAAGACCAAGTTGGGGAGAGAACATAAAAGGAGGAGGGAAGGGGACTTTACTGTGCCTGAGTGAGGGGAGTGTTCAATGAAGCAATAACAGAAGCAGACAGGTAAATAGGCTGGGACTCAGCATCTGTAATGTGTAGAGGCCATTTTGCAGCACTATGCCTCAGTTTCCCCACTTGTAAGCTAAGAATAATCCTCTGCCTTTATAAAGTGCTTTGTGAGCTTTACCTGAGACCTGAAACAAGGCAAGTGAAATCCAGTTTCATTAAGCTTATATTGTTGCTGGCTTCCTAATAAACATGAAATTCAGACTAGCAAGAGCCTAAAGCTGCCTGAAGTAGCTTGTGTGTTGTGCAGTGTGTTTTATGCTGTATGTTGCTGGCCTTATATGTCTGCCCTGAAGGCACAATTTTCCTTGCAGTGTCCTCACAACCATCTTGCAGACATTTTACTTTTTCTTTTTTGGACTACAAGGCACCCAGAAAGGCTGTTTTTCATATGTGCCAGAGATGCCACAGCCATCAAGGTCTCAGCTGTCACAACTTCACTGGCTCCATAGGCCCCTCTCAGTTTTCTTAAACTGAGGACAAGCAACACATCTCACAATACTTGTTCTGGCATGGGCATTAGAGCTGCCTTTTAGCTGCGGGGGTGTGCAGAGGCATGCTTGTGCAGGAAGGGCAGAGCAGCACCTCACCCACGACAGGCCCTTGTTCCTCTCTGGTTGTGGAGGCAGCGGTTGCCTTCAGGCTAATGCCAGGACATGCTGTGCATTAATAACCAGAACTGTGCAGGCAGCTGGGAGTTTGCACCCTCCAGGAGAGCTCAGGGTTTTGCTGGGCTGGGAATGGGGTGTCAGGAGACATTTTTTCTTCCGATTTCCCCCAGCTATGCCTCGATGGTCTCTGGCTCTTGCGTCTGTGATCACCATGGACACTTACATGGGATGCTGCAGGTGATGCAACCCTGCTTGCAGGGTGAAGAAGCAGCTGGGGAGCAGGACAGACATTGGGCTGAGTTCAAAGCCCAGACTGTTTGGAGAACATGGGCAGATGGGGACAGGAGAAAACTATCACAAGATTCAGCTTTTTGATTTTATTGACCTAGTCTCTCTCAGGTGCTCACATGCTCCTGCAGGGTATGTGGCTCCCACCAAAGCTACTGACAGAGGAGATATGGTTGTGAATATACAAAATTCACCAAACCTCAAAATCTTTCCTCAGTTTTCCGGTGTAAATCTGGAGTGACCAAAGGGATATGAGTGTAGTTACTGAATTAGGTTTGTTTGGGATTTCTGCCACTGAGGGCAACATCTGATCTTCAACATCTGTCTTAAAACATGTATGGGTTTCATATAAAGCTGTTTCCCCCATGTGAAAAGCTTAAAGCCCCTATACAAAGCTGCCACCTCTTACCCATCAGCAAAACAGCTGAGGACACAAGGTGTGTTTATGGATACAGGGGTATCCATAACCACAGGCTACAGGGGTACTCCTTTGGCATAAACATGTTTTTTTTTCATTGGCAAATTTCTTTTTTTTTCATCCTCTCTGATACATTTTTCAACTCTGCATATGTAAAATATTAAGGCATCATCAAAGGCTGAAGTGAATAGGACTCTAGAGGAATTTAGCCAGTGAGTTATCTCTGCTTTTCATTACCTAATGCTATTTGTTTGCATCTATTTGAAATGATTTTATACTCATTATGCCTACTGAAGTAATGCTGCACTGTTCCTTTACTGCAGGGTATTCTAAAAGTAGGAAAAAGAAAAAGGAACAACTTGTCCACAAATACACCTATAATCTGACCTTTACTCTGAGGAGTTTTAAGTAGATTCTCTCAATTTTTGTGTCTGCACTTGCTCTATTTTTGGACCCTTGGAAATAACCTTGACTCTAAAACTGTGAAATTTCAGGTGCAAAAGCTGCACTGCAAGCTGTGGAGTTCATCTTTATCAGAATGAGGGGCCACATCCTTCACAAAAAGCACTGCTTGAGGATTTATCCAGCAGTAGACAAATCCTGCCCTTCTGTTGCAGGGGCTCTCAGCTGGAACTTTAGACCACAGAAACCAGCTATATTTTAATGGCTAGTGAATAAAACAAATCTGTAAGGACAGTCCCAAAAAGTCTTAATTTTTGCAACTAATGTCCTAGTGCGACCCACTGGATGTTGCAGGATCGGGCTTTGGGGACTCTGTGTGTGTGTGTGCAAGGCACATTAGGGTACTTTCATCTTTAAGCACAGGCAGCTGAAACTAAAACACACATACACAACCACACACATGGCATCTCTAACCCTTGACTCACTCCTCCAATTCATGCCCCTCCAACCCACAGCCACTGCAGGAAGGATGCATTTTCTTTACTTAGTTCTTATGCTTATATTTCAAATACCTCTTGATGCAGCAAACTAGTAAAAAAACCCTAATTGCCTGGAAATGCAATGCCCTTTGAGGGAAGCATGGAAGGGCAGGAAAAAATATCCCCAGAGTCCCATTTATCTCAAACAGTATATCTATTTACCTGTCCTCACCCCCACAAAAGCTGCTATTATTTTTGCACAGAGAACTAAAGCAGCTCTTTTCCTTTTTCTTTGCCTCTGATGTCCACTGGCTCCTGCTTTGCCCTCCTCACTGGTGCAGTCAATGAGGTCATTAACCCCTGCCAGGCTGCTGGGCTTAAGCCATGCTCAGCCTCCAGGAGCAAACTCTAACTTAATCCCTTTGCAAAGAAAGGGTGATTCCTTGGAGTACTTGCTGGGTTCTTCAGGCATATTGTACTGCCTGCAGAATGGAGGCAGATAACTGCAATAGAATAGCAGCCCCTCAGAGCATCAAGCAAAGCATCTGTTTCTTTTGGTCCAGTGCAAAACCTCTGCTCTGATCAGGTTCAGTTGCTGGTTGGCATGGAAATATCGGGAGACCTATGGGTGTAGGGAGGTCTCTTAACCTGTGAAGAACTCAGTGGAAAACCAGTCAAGTGTGAAATGTCCTACCCAGTATCAAAGCACTGTTAGCTCTCTCCCTGTGGATGTGTACGGGCATGGTATGGTGCAGCTGTTACAGAGGAGAGCTGGGATGATGTTGGCGATGTCAGAGATGGCTCTGGAGCATGAAGCACCCTGTGGCAAAGCTTTGCTTTCCCAAGCATCCTTCTTGATCCTGGTATAACCTTTCTCAGTGAAAAGAGCACTGAAATCTTCCCCAGACTGCATGGTGTGGGAGCCTCAATCCCCTGTGTCGGTGATGGTGTCTGCCTTGCACACAGCCTGCAGGGTTTAGAATATCTGTGTGTAAAGCTGTTCCAAACAAAAGCCACTTGCCTGTCGGTGGGAGGCAGACAGCGTGGGTGCATACCAGCAGAGGGTTCCAAGGCAAAGGCTGCATTCCTGTATGAGGTCAGTAATGAGATACTTGCATGAATCTGTCAAGATAGGATTCCAAGACAGAGGAAATCCAAAATATACCTTTTGCAGGGGTAAAGAAATGGAGATCCAATTCAGCTCCTGGCTCTGCCTGCATTAATACAGAGTAACTCTTCAGCAGTTGATAGAGTTAATCCTGCCTGTGCTAGTGGAAATGGATAGAATTTGGCCAAACATGGGATAACATGAAGAATCATTGATCTGGAGTCAATTAGGAACCCAATGTTATTAGACTGGTAGGTAGTAAGTGATGTCTTTCCCAGGCACCACGATAATACAGGTTTAAGTCCAAAAGCTGAAGATCTGCTTTTTCTTTCCTGTCTTTTGCAAAGAACTCAGTCATGTGCATTAATTATTTTGGATGGCTTGATTCTTTTAGGTTTCCCTTTCAGGGACTGCTTCATTGTGTCACGAGCTGTACAACCACCGAACAAAAAGCCACTGTCTGCCCAGAGTTATTCATGTATTTTATTTCAGTATTTTATTACTGATATTTTAGCTATTAAGACGTAGCTTGAAATATTTGAGATACTGTGAAGAACTTTCATGATATTAATTTTTAATGTAGTCATTTTTAATGAAACAGAAGATCAAGATTCTGTGTTTATGCATCTGGTGAGATATATATGAGATATATTCTCTACTGTACAATTACTACTGTCTGATATAATTCCTGACTTAAATGTACAAATGCATTTTACTCTTGAAAACTTAAATCCTGAAGTGGGGTTTTGCTCCCGGTATCTTTTTTCCATTTAATAATAATACTCAATAATATTTGAGTATCTTCGGAGAATAACCTAAATCTGAGTCCAGACACTGTCAAGCAATATAGTTTCACAGAGAAAGTCTAAAATTTTCCTGAAGCCCTATGATTTCAGTGGGTTGACAGGAATATAAATGAGAAGGAAATTTCCCCCTTTGCTGGCATCTGATGTCTAAATCAGATTAATTATGACAACAGCTTCTCCCCCTGCATAATCAGATTTGTTAAAATTTCCCTACTAGGTTCATAAAACTGTTCTGTAAAACAGAAACAACTAAGTGGGGTTTTCTTTGCACTAAGTTCAAATTTGCCTGAACTTTCAACTGGACTCTGGTATCCTAGTAGAGTCTGTCTTTGATAATAATTGTGTTTCAATTTGATTTCTTTCTCTTCTAATTCCAGTCACTGACCATTCATTTTATTTTTTATAATAAGAATAGGTTAATTGTCCATCCAAGGCTGCTTGAGGAGCTCCTAGAACAGCGCAAATGAAATACCCTCATTTCCCTATATTTTCATTAACTTGTCAACTTTAATTTTTTGTCTGTAATATAAACAGTAAAATGCCATAATGCAGTCCTGTGCAGTATTTCTAGATAGTTATTGAAAGAGCCTCCTACATCTCAGCACAGATAATAAGGAGGGAAGATGAGATGCAGAGCTTTGGCCAAGTGCTGTGCTGAGCAAAGCTGGCTCGGGAGTGTATAATTGCCTCGGACAGTCGGCCACAAGAAAGCAAAAAACGAAGCATAAAGATGTGATGTAACCCGTACAAGGCACAGCATTTCTGGGAATGAAGCCCCTCCAGCTTGTGACCTACTCTCCGCTGTCCCCATCTTCTTCCCTCATGTTAATTGTACCCCTCATGGGCTAGTGATTTCCTTAAGGCTTACTTGCAGACTTGATCTGTGAAAAGCTGGGGCTGTTTATTATCTCTCAGGATACAATCGCATCTGGCCATCCTAAGATATAGTCATATCACGAAATAAGGAGGGGCACCAAAGGTTTGAGGAGGAAAAGTGAAAAAGCTGCTCTGGCTGAGCAAAGAAAAAGAATTTGTTGGTGGTAGGTAGGATGAAGGGAGAAGGGACAACAAGGGAGAGAAAGATGTTAATATGAAAAACTTGCTAACATAAATTTAGCACACAGGAGCCTGTCAGGTTCCCAAATTCATGTCATTTTCCATGAGCGATTAAAGGATATCATAGAACCATAGAATGGTTTGGGTTGGAAGGGACCTTAAAGCTCATCCAGTTCCAACCCCCCTGCTATGGGCAGGGACATTTTCTACTAGACCAGGTTACTCAAAGCCCCATCCAACCTAGCCTTGAACACTGCCAGGGATGGGGCAACTACAGCTTCCCTGGGCAACCTGTGCCAGTGTTTCATTGGATGTAGAGATATTTAAGAATTAGATCCCTAGCCAGAAGGCTCTGCACCTCTAACAGCCAGTTAGCTGCAGCACCAAGACAACTGGATCAAACCCAAGCAAAACCCACAAGTAATATTCTCAATTTTATTTAAATTTCCAAACACCTTCTTCTATGCACTTTGCAATTCCCTGACATGTTTCAGGGAACAGATTCCCTAATTGCCATTGGAAAAGATACAGCATTTTGTACCTTCCGGTCTTGTGGAAATACAAGACTTACATTATTTCCTCTTGAACTTGGTCTGTTCGATTCCTAAACCCCTGATTCTGAACTTTGACACTGTAAAAGCCTGATTTCAAACCACTTTTGAAGTAAAGAATGTAAATAACTTCAGACATGAAAAAAAAAAAAAGGTTGAAAAGCAGCTAATAGAGGTTAGGTTCTATTCTGTGGCTTTGCTGGAGCCCATATGTAGGGAATATGTCTCCAGACAGAGCACTGCTCCTTTCACCCCTCTTTATAGTACTTGCTTAGTATATTTTAAGAGAAAAATATGATCAATGTGACTAAAGGGTGGTTTGTCTGACCTCAATGTTACACAAAGCTTTATGAAGGAAAAGAACTTCTTTTTGAAGGAAAGAATGCAATACAGCTTTACCAAAGGTATATTGTATCAGATGAATTTGATGATTTTATTTGATAAGGTAATTGATTTTCTTGACAAAAACTGTGCAGTAGATCTAATCTCTCTGGACTTCTACAAGGTATTTGACATAGTGAAAAGATTAATCAAACTGGAGAAACAGGCATTAATGGAATTGTGCAGGAAATGTCTGCAGAGCTAGGGAGAGTATATAACGTGTTTGGGGTGCAGTGTTTGCCCCTAGACTCTTTTTAGGGTTGGTGGGGAAAGTTGATTGCATTTATAATTCTAATGTTTCTGGCACAAAATGAGACATGTTAACATTTGTGGCTAAAATGAAGTTAGGGTGGGTAGGCACAGCAGTGGAGGTCCAGAAAACTGTATTAAAAAGATGGGAAAGTCTCAAAGGCTGCAGCAGGAGAGATGGAAGTATGAAGAGGGATGTAATGGCACAAAGGGAAAGTGTGAACACTGGGAAAATCATGCCATACATTATTTCTGTGGAATAGGGATTATTTTTTAGAAATTATAGAGTAGAAGAAAATTCAGTTAGCTTTTCTGAGATGTACTGAGGGACCCTGGAGAAGGAATGTGTGAACCTGTGATTGACCAGAACATCACTGATTCAGGGCCTGATGAGATCCTACCTGGAGTGGGAGATAGTCTTGACACACAAATTCAGAAAAGATCTGTAAAATAGGAACAGCTGCAGAGAAATGTAGCAGACATAGCCTTTATTTGGCTTTGAGAGATGTGATTGTCTATAAATGCAGGGGGGAGAAGGGTTAACAGTGAAGAATGAGAAGAGCTATTTCAACTCAAGAACAGCATTGGCATAGGAACAGATAAGTATAAATGGGTCAGGATTAAACAGGGTGGAAATTCTGAGGTTTCCAGTCATAAGAAGAATGAGGCACTAAACGGGTCTCCTTGGCAAAGAGATGGAAGTGAAAACAAACTGGTTTTAAGACACAGCTTTACTGCTGGATAAAAGAGATCTTATGAAATAGAGGCCTACGATTGCAGAGAACTCGGTTCAGTGACACAGAACCTCCTCCAGTCCTCAGTTTTTCTGCTCTTCTCAGGAGATTGTTAGTCTCTCAGTGATGTTGAGAAATCCCACCTCCTGCAAGTGTGTCTGAAGAGGGCTCTGAGAAGAGACTTCACACCAGTCAGGGATGTAGAAAACACCTATTGAAGGCCAGCTCTATGAGTCCACGTATGAACATCCCTGATGTGCACATTTGTGGATGTCAGCATCTTTATGACCTCTGGGTGAAAGGATCAGCTTGCTCTGAGTTGGGCACTCCAGCCAGGCAACACTGAGCTGGGCAGACACAGAAGTGCAGCTGCTCTCTTGTTCTTGCCCCACAGAAAAGAAAGTCTTTCTTGCTTCTGAAAGAGCCATGAGCCTGTGACTGAAACTTTTACCTAAATCCTGAAAATAGAGCTGGTCTGACCCTCAGCTCCTAGAAAACAGCAGCAGCAGGCAGGCATCAGCTCAGCATCTGCAGTTCTTTTCCTCTTTTTCCTTCTCAGTCTTTCTTGCTAAGCGACCTCCAGTGGCCTCTGCCACCTTCACCTGGAAAGCAGCAGTGAACCGAGTACTGTCCCTTCAGAGGGCTGTGACATACACAAGCAAAGCATGCAGTGCTGCAGACAGGGATGTTGCTCTGCTGCAGTAGTGCTCACAGGCCGGTGCTCTCAGGATTTGCAGTTGCAGTCTCGTCAGAGAGTTAGTGCATGATTTTACCCCAGTCCAATTGCACCAAAAAGTTCTGGCCTTCTACTACTTGTGCCACCAAGACATAGAGATGCAGTTGGTAGCTCATGGCTATTGTCATGCACTACATGTGTTGACGCTTGCTTCTGCTTTGATGGGACTTGCTCACAGCTGCTGGAAAATGTCATAGCTCTGTGCCACAGTGATGTTTCTCAGTAGGCAGTGGGATTAGAGCATTGTGCTACAATATTTACAGAGCAGAGTGAAATGTTCTCCTTCTACTAGCATAAAGTATACGTCTCTTTAGCTCGCATAAGGAAGGCCAGCTGAGAAACAGCATGGCTGAGATGTCATGTTACCCGTGAAAGGACCTCTTGAAATATTTTCTTAGCAGTGACTGAAGCTACAAAGGTGCTAGTCAAAGAGTTGTTCCTATCTGAGCAACCATTTCCACAACTCATCCTGCAACTGATCCTGCCTTCTGTGCATGAAGGTACTTGCAAAGTCCATAAATTTACTATCATAATCAAGAGAGGAATCAAAGGGGATTCTCTGTTCCTGCAAGTATCTGTACCTTTTCTTTCAAAAATTTCAGACCATGAAGAGTGTACTGCACTGTATCTGAGTGGCATTGTCTCAAATGAAATACAATTTTGCGAGTGTCCAGATTCTATATGCATGTGAGAAGTACCTGGTACTTCAGGAGAGAGGAAAACACGTTTGATTTTGAGAAGCTTTTAGTGTCGTAAGGTTAAAGATGGAAAAATAAGCCTAGGTCTATAATCATAAGGTTAAAGATGGAAAAAATAAGCCTAGGTCTATAATCAGTGCAGAGAGACAGTTTCCCAGAGGAAAAGGGCTCAGATCACACCTCCCTTCCTTTAGGTACTCTGTGACATCTAGTAGAGCTTCGTAGGCAGAGAGATCTTCACTGTAGTTCTTTGTAACTTGCTCATTAAGGAAATTATTATGGATTTTGTGAATACTATTTGGGATTACTCTGGTGCTGAAAGATTTATTGCCATCTTTTGTCTGAGCAGTATGTGTGAATGTAGATTCTGATAATTTTCCCCAGCTTAATCCCAAGGAGAATACAAATAAGAGAGACAGGCAGTCATAATCTCTGTAGTTGCTGAATGAGCTGTTGACTTCTTGGGCAAGACTTTATTTCATTGTGTTTTAGTTTGTTCCTTTGTAAAGCAAGTATTTTTTCTACTGTTGAAGGTGATTGTAAAACCAGGCAGTGTCCATGGAGTGCTCTGAGATCCTCAGCTCCACTGGAGGGGATAGAGCACTGCTACTCAAACCCAAGGTCATGCTGACCTTGGTTGCTGGACATGACTAAGCCACTGTTTTTGTTACTGCTAAAATACATACACTGAAAGCAGTTCCTTCACTTTTGCCATTTTGGCAGATTCCCTTTTGCTCTGAGAGCTTGCTTAAAGTCAAATGGTCAAATCGTAAAAGGTTTCCATCCATCCAGTACATGCCTCAGATTGAGATAAGGCCAGCAAAGATGACAGCATAGCAGACATAACCTGCCCAATTACAGAAGACTTTGCTCCATCATCTTATCTGAGTACTAAATAGCTGAGAAGTAATTACGCCTAATATTCTCTGATCTCTTCCCTCTTTGCATATGGTGGGCTATTTGGTTTCTGAAACACTCTTCTCATGTCCATGGCATTTGACCTGCAGCAGTGAGGGTGAGACCAGCCCCAGGATGTCTAAAACGTTTTCTTCTAATAGATGGCTCACCATAAGCTGGAAGTGCGTCACACACCAGCCAGTTATTTCCACATCATAAACTCCTAATGCTTCTTTAGACTGATGGGGTTTTGTATTTGCTAAGACCTGGAAATATGCCAAATATTCTTCCATGCAGCAGAACACTTATTCTAGCAGTTGTTGAGTTAATCGTTGGGTATTTCTGGTGCTTGAAAGCCCCTCCATTTGCTGCTGAGTATTAGCTTGAAGCACCAAGCCCCTCTGTGGGAGAACCCTGCATATTAAGGACAGGAAACATTTGTGCTGAGATATGGCCTCTCTGACCATGTGTTTGCATTGCAGGCATTCCCAGGACTTCAGAAAATTCCTGGGGGCTGGGACCTGTCCTCATATTCAGCTTCCAACTCACAATGAACCCCTAAACATTTGCTTAAAGTTCTGCATGCCATCAATCCTATTCGCCTACTTCTCTTCGTTTTTGCCTCCTCCATCCACCTTCCCCACTAAAATCCCAGGACACCAGCCTGGCTGGGAAATTCAGATTATCAGCGTTTGCTGGATAGAGTGGTGTTTGGGAGGACAGTGAGAAGGCAAATGTTCAGTGTTGGCTTTTTTCTGCGCTTGGATCTCTGGTGATCTTGTTGGGATGAAATTGAGTGTCAGTCCCAACCAAAAGGCAATTCCACTTCATTAATCACATTGCTAGCTGGTTTCTAATGGTTTTATCATCATACTTTGTATGTCTGCAAACTGCCCTATCTTTGAAGTGCTCTGCCTGCTCACCTCTTCCTTTCATTTTATGGCAAGGCTATGGTAACAGCAGTTTCCTGATTCCAAGCCTGATGTGCTTTCCAGATTCATCAGCTGCTCAACACCAGTTAAACTTGTGCCAACGTGTCAGTGATAAACTCTTCTTTATTTCTTTTTTTTTCCCCAGGGACTTGTGTGTACAAAGCTTTAAGCATAAAAATCTGCTTCAGTCCTGAAGCTTGGCAGACAGCACCTCAAGCCATGAGCAAATATCTTTGCCAGGTTAAAAACAGTGGTAATACATTTAGCTATTTTTCAGTATTGAGAGTATAAAAATAACAGCTTGTGTGATGGAGGAGTTTATGAGCTTATTTAAGTAAAATCAGTTTGATTTAGCACAAGGATTTTGCAAGGGATTCATCCTCCAATAGCCTTATTGCAGTGTTTTAAATCCTTCCTCCTTCCTCGTTTAAGGTTAATGAAATTGAGATCACACAAAGATGAGAATGTAATTCTGCAACTTCATACTTTTTTTCTCCAAATGGGAACCTAAGAGTTAAATAAATCCACGAACCTACTTGCCTATGCACACAGATGCCACACATGTATGCATGCATGCATGCATGGATTGTTTTCTCTTTGCCCTTTCTAAGAGCTTTTACCTTGTATCAACTCTTCTGCAGCTACAGGAACTGCTCCTTCCAGAGCTCTGCAGAACTGTTCTCCACTAACAAAAGCTTTACCTCCTCAGAGCATGGCACAAACTATCTGTGAGCCATTGGTCTTGAATCCCGGCTCCCTGGGCTGACAGCAGACCTCACCACATGCAAATGTCAGCTCCCACAGGGACTACATTTCAAAGGACAGCAATAATAGTAATGGTTTTCCCTTCAGTCATGCTTATCATCACAGAATAGCAAAGCATTTGATCGTTGTCATTGTGCTGGCATCCTCTACCCTAGAAGCAAAAGAAATCTTGAGTGTAACCTTCAACAGAACTGCCTTCTAAGACCATGGCCTGCTTGCACTGAGCCAGCCATAGGACTAGAGGTCTAGACATCATCAGCCACACAGTCAGGATGTCATGCAAGGAAGGAAGAAGGGGCAAGGCAGTTAGAGCAATGAGATCCTGCTTTTGCTGAATCCAGACTATGTGAATTAACCTGATTCAGCCCAAAGTATTTTCAAATCACAGTAAACGGTCATAAATCATAGTAAGCATAAATGCCTGCAAGATCATCTCTGCATTATCAGCTGATCTCCTGACATATAATCTTAAAGCCATCCCTACATACACAATTGTGTAGAGGTGGAAAAAATCTCACACTTCAAGATGTATGAAACCTCTAAACATTTCATGATGCCTAGAAAATGGTTTAGATAATGCAGTAAGTTTACTATAAGTCATAATGCACAAATAATACAAAGAATACAGTTCCTGCCCAAATCTCTATAAGCAGCAAAAGCTTTCTTGTTATAAAGACAGAACCACACTAAGCACAAAAAAAGTCTTCCTGTTATAAAGACAGAATCATGCTATATTGCTTAATTCCACCCCAAAACACTTCAGATCACGTCTCACTAGAGAGCTTTATAGTTACCAAAAATCCAATAGATGGAACCAGAAAGGCATGGCAGAACCCAGACCATCCAGATTAAAGCCTCTGAGGTTCTCTATAAATCCATTACAGATCATAAAAATCATTAATTTATCTCCTAGCTTCACATCCTCCTGACAACTTAGTATCCAAATGCATTATCAGTGGCCATTTCTTTGCAGTTGGTAACAGTCAAAGAGAAATTGTGAGGGAAAGGGTTTGTGGTTACCAGCATAGACTTGGGCGTCACACAGGAGCTGCACTTTACCACAGGCTTGCTGCATACTCTTGGTCAAGATGGTTAACATTTTTATGCCCCATCTCTCTCTCCGACCTGGAAAACAACTGCTGATTTGCTTCACAAGGCTTTTGTGAAGCTCCATTTGTCAGTGCCTGTGATGCATTATTTATTGTCGAAGACATAAACAATCCCATCTTGAAGATGCTGAGCACATCATTCGCATTTTGATTTCTGCCAAAACCTCTCTTCCACTTAGGACAAGCCCTTTCTTTCTCCTTCACTAGCATGATACTTTTTTATTCAATTATTAAATTTAGCAAGCCAGTATGCATGTTTGGGGCCATGAAGTCAACTCCCAATTACTGACTTTCTGTAACAGGGGAGGCTGAAGGGGAAGCCACAGTATTTGTGATGCAGCGGTGGCTAAAGGCTTTGTTTGTTTTGAGGACTCTTTACAATATGCTTGCAATTGCTGGTCCTGTCAGCATCTTCAGCAAATTGTTACTTATGTCTGAAGCACAGCTTTTAGGATGACAATATAAAATATACTCTGCATAGATGCTTTAAGAGGGGCAGGATAAGCATATGAGAAGAAAAAACTGACCAGAGTCCAGATAAAGTACATTTATCTCTGTTAATGCTATACAGGATGAATGTATCTGAGAAAAGGCACATAAAAAGAAGTACATTTTCTTTTAATCTTGATGAAAATAATGCCTTGTTTTTAATATTTTTTTCTTCTGGAGACTCTGGTATTTTAGGCTCCCTCGTTGCTGTTATAAAACCTGATGACAAACTAGGCAGTGGCTAGACTTAACATCCCAACTGACCTTATCTAACTGACCTTGCACCAAAACAGCCCAGTGTGCTGCCAAATTTTCCAATTCTTTTTAGTATCTGAAGTCCCAGGAGGTCTGTTTCCTAAATAATTCTGCATCTGCTGATCTTATTGTCCAGGAACAAAACTGCCAGGCAGTCAGTGGGGGCATTTAAGCACAGTCGCAATAAGGGGAGCTCTGGGTGCAAAGCTCCTCTCAGAAAATGCAAACTGGGCTTGCCTGCATGATGGGGGATCTTGTAAATTACTGAGAACCACTAGGTTTCTTGCACTGCAACAAATTTGGCCTCCAAATTCAATTAAGAATGAGTATTTGACTAAAATCCTGCCACATTCTGAAAGGCTGAAGATAGTATGAAGGATACAAAGTGTTTCTAACAATGGCATGGTTTGAGTTTAGGGAGAGCTCAACATTTAAACAGGGGAAAGCTAGAAAAGTATCTTGTGACTCTCCAGAAGAGTTTTAAGTTATGTCACTTCTCATGCAAGGCAAAATTTGGCTTAGCACAAAATGGCACTAACTTTTCAATCATCAATGGCACAATCAAGTAAAATGCATCATCTATTGCAGTGAACAGTGTTTGTAAACACCTGCAATTAAAGTACAGTAAGATTCAATTATAATGGGTTACATGTACTTAATGCAATTCTTATTCAGGTCTATTCAATTCAGGCTATACCCTGTTCAGAAGGAAATAATATTGGAATGCACTGTAACGAAGAGGAAATTTTAATGAGAAGACAAGGTTGAAAAAATATTACTCAAAGCAAGAGAAATGAAAGTGTCCAGAGGAAGAATACAGATGACAGTAATACAAAGTCATTTTACTGTATCTCTGGCTTTATGCAAAGATTAAAAATTCATACTTGGCAACTGCAGTGCCTGGGTAGGCAGAATTCGCCCTACTGGTTGCAACTATTTGGAGAGCAGGTCTGTGATCTCTCTCCAGATACACTCTCTGTAAGTTTTGCTCATTTTAGGAGTTTCCTGCGGTGCAAGTGAAAGAAGTTAGCTCTCAGTGCTACAAGAGTAGCCTTTTCCAGGCTGCTATTTATTGGGTGAGGACAAACAGTACTCCCAAAGACGCTGAATTTATTTCCACTTTTTCCTCTGGTAGTATAAGCTTATATCCAAGATAGATATTGTGCACTATCTGGTCTTTCCCTCTGTTTAATCACTCATGGAAGTTGATTTACTTCACATGAATTGCTTCAATTAATTGCCACTATGATCGGGGGAGGACAAAGCTACATTTTCCAATGCACAGAAAATTACTAGTAAACTGAACCTCAGTGATACTGAACACATAAAAGCTGATCTCAGCTACAAACATGCAAGCCTTGTATAATTCTGGAAATAGATAGCTCACAAAGTACTTTACAAAAACCAGTTATAATGGGTACACATGTATAACAATGCAAACTGTGGTACACTGATTAATACAAGGCTCCGACTTGACTTAACATTTGAGTGGTGAAAGTCAAAGCAATACAGGGTATGAAGAAAAACAATATAAATCAGAAAAACAAGATGCTGGTTTGCATTGGCTACACAACCCTTGGGAGGCTGAAATCCTGAAGCATAACTTGTATTGATTTCGACAAGGCATTAAGGATATCTGCGCTGAGTTTGTTGCTGTTGGCACAGAACAACTACATTTAAGAACATAAAGGTGCACTTCTGTAGAGTGGTAACAAGTGGCTGCAAGTGTAAGACATTAAACTGGAAGTTTTTCATAGAGGGGGTAGTCTCTCTGTATCCCACATCAGGCATAAAAACTCTCAGATAATCAAGGAGAAAAATGCCCAGAGATCAGATTCCAAATTCTTTCTTCTGAACAAATGCTCACTGGAGGAAATGTGAACTTATATGAAGGAAATTATACCGTCACCACAGCTCACAGTGAACTATAGTATCATACATATTCAAACATTAATTGCTGTCATGAATCCCCCACTGAGGGATCTGTGCCATTCCTACAGAAAGCCTTTTAAGAAGCAAGGTGATCTTCTGGCTCTCTGAGGGGACTGGGCCATCACCTCCCTTTGCACATCATGTGGCTTTTTTCCACACTTACTTCAAGTGTTGCAATCTATGGAGCTTCCCTTGTTGGGATTTTTTTTCTGGATACTTAATCTACATTTCCCTTTCTCACTTCTGACTCCTCATGCTTTCTTTTACACACCACTGTGCTACTTAATTCTTTCCTGTCTTTGGTGCTTATACCTTTCAGCACTAGATTATAATGTTTCTCTATAGCCATTTTCCTGAGTAACAGTATATTACAAATTCAGTTCCTCCAGTACTGATCAAGCTGCTTTAATCTTTCTTTTTAAATGAATCTCTCCATCCCCTTTATAATTTTTGTTGTTCTTCTCTGAACTCACTACAATTTTTCAATATCTCATCGCTAATGAGTTTCCCAGAACTGAACACAGCATTCCAGGTGCAGGAAGAACAGAGCTGCATCAAAGTGGAGTGAACGTGTGCTGCCCCAAACAGCAGTGCCTTCTCACTCCTGCCATATCTCACTTCTGACTTATACCCACAATTTTGAGGGAGAAGATGGCATTCCATGTACTTCTCTGTTTCAGATATTTAGCATGCAGATTCTAAAATGCCAATGGATTTTTAAAAATGAAATTTTGGGAGTGTACATCTGTCCTGAAGACTGCAGTCTGAACTCTAAGCACCATCATCCATGTGGAAGTCAAAACTCCGCCTTATGTCACTAACTTAGAAAATATCCAAATTGTACAAATGGATGTGTATATCAAACCTCCTATTTAGGAAGGATACTGGGGTAGAAGTGGATTTTCATGAGTCTCCAGCTAGCAAGATTCACATCTGCAGAAGCAGACATGCAACATTATGAATCAGAATCTTCTGTCTTTCCACCAGTGAAAATCATTTGATCTGTTTTGTTCCCGTGAACAAGAAAATTGCTCAAATTTTCCTGTTTTGTAGCTGGCCCTGACTTCATTTTATAATGTCCTGACCCAGCTGCTTCTCTCTCTGGATCTGTTGCATCTTTTGTGGAGGATGTTAGTTCCTTCTAATTTCATCTGCTCTGCATATTGTATTAAAGTGTTGCTTCTTCCTCCATTTCTAGATGAACAATGTAGATATTAAATATAATTTATTTATGAGTGAGCTTTGTGGTTCTTCTATAGTCTTCTCATAGAATCATAGAATAGATGGGATTGGAAAGGACTGTGAGATCATCTAGTTCCAACCCCCCTGCCATGGGCAGGGACACTTCACACTAAACCATGTCACCCAAGACTGTCCAACCTGGCCTTAAACAGTGCAAGGGATGGACAGCTCCATGTTTTGCCACTTACTGTTAATCTCTCTTTACAGCCTTGCAGCCTGTTTTCAATCAGGAAGACAGTGTTCATCTCCAAGCTGGTTTAAATTAATTTTTCAAGAAAGATTTCATGAAGCACAGTATCAAATGCACTACTCAGATGTGAATATATTACAGCTCCAGCATTCCCTTCATCCATTAATTTTCTGTTTCTATCAAAAAAGCAATCAGGTTTGTCTTGTGAGATTTATTTTTCCTAGACTGACGCTGCCTGAGGCTTCGTGCTGCTGGGGCCAGCTCTCAGGCGAGACAAACACCCATGACCAGAATTTCCCCCAAGGTATCTGGGTATATTAACACCTCTGAAAGTGGGCTTTTCAGGGGCACTGTTATGTTATCCTATGCTATGGGATTAGCTATTTGGCAGTTCTGTCTTTATTGTGTCAGTGGAAGCCCAGGCAGGATTTCTGCCCAAAAATTGTTGGGATCCCAAACAATGACCTGGGGTGCCATTTCCCTTGAGAGCTGCAGCCAGGGGTTTTGGTCCCTGCACCTTCTGAAAGCAACTGCTCTTATGTTGGGCAAGGTCACTCAAAATACCTCAGAAAGCTGGACACTGGCATGTCTTGCTCAGCAACATATGCAAAGGATCCTATTCCCTGCCAGGCATCACTCCCAGAGAGCTTTCTATGGTGGCATGGAAAGGATGAGGACCTCCTGCGTGGAGTTTCATAACAGATTTAGCAACAAGTTGCCAGGCAGCAGTGGCCATTGCCAGGAGGGACTGCAGCCACCCAGGGGCCATTGCAGGGACCTTTTGATGGTCCTTGTTGTGCCACTTGCCTTCATATTCCTCACCTTCACTGCATTCCAAAGCAACACAGATTTCTTTAGTCTAGAAAGGGTAAAATGTAGATTTTTAGAAAGCAGTGTTTTGGAGTCATTTATTTCTCCGTTTAAGTCTCTGTATAGAGTTTTCTTTAGTAAATTCTTATTACTCTGGTCACAAATTAGAAGAAATTATCACGTGCAGTATGGCATTTTTACCACATCCCTCAATAACCTGGCTCATCTGTACCAGCTGATTTATGTGTAGGCTTGTTTTCCCTCAAGAATTTTCTCACATGTTACTAAGAAAAGATGCTTTATTAGCTTTTCCTTCTTTCTGAATTGTTCACATTTCTTTTGTTTGTCTCATTAAAGACAGTCTAGTCATCACTAGTTTCATACCCACCCCTACTTACTAATTAATGGACATACTTCCTCAGATTTTTGCTCGTCTTCCTCCAATACTCACATAAGTGCCTTGCACATTCCCTTTAAATCCTTTGGCAGTATTAATTCACTCTTAATTTTTTTCTCTCCTGAGATCCTTATCCATTGCCTGCTGAGCTTTAAATGACTCTGTGTTCTTGTTTGATTTCCTTCCCACCTCTTCCTATTTCAGTACAGGATTTTAACCTTGTATCTTTGAGTTGTCCTTTGTGAACTGACTGTAACTGTAGCAGATAACAAACTTTTCATGCACACCTATTAATCACACAGATTTCTGCATACATCACTGCTATAGAGTTTGGAGGCATCAAATCTGGGAATGGCCCCTTGTGAATTTTGGATGCAGGATCTGAGTCAGGATAGGAGCCACTATCATGGGGTCCTTCTGAGCTGAACATCCTCCCATGACCGGGCAAGACGGAAAGTGGGCTCCCACCCTAAAACACCAGCCACTAATCCTGCAAAGCAAGTAGCAGCCCCAACAAGTTTAACAAGGTCCTTCAAAGGATCTCAGACATTCACCCAGTGTGTGATCAGAAAAAGCAATAAACATCTTTCTGTCAGTAATCAGTTCCTTAAATAATTAGTTAATGTTTATATAGCACTTTGAAGGTGTTAAGTGCTCTATAAGTGCACACATGATTTTTGGCATTTAGGGGACCTTTCAGTCTCTGCTGGGAGCACCTAGTTCTCAGCATTAATGAGTTATGTGCTATTGCTTAGGGGTAGCTGTGTTTAGCAGAGAGGATTAGTCGCTGTATCTCCCCACACTCGTGAAAAAAAAAAAGGAAAGAATTTGCTGTTTGCTGAGAAAAGGAACATCTGGCTTTACTCTCCCTCAGGGCAGCAGAAAGCTTCCTCTTGGGTCCCTGCTCCAGATGAAAAGCTTTTGCCCTGGGGATGGGGAACAGAGCTAAGCTAGTCTGACCCTCTCCAAGGTTGTTCCTAACAAATTCCAGCTGCAAATGCTTCTCTCAGTTGTGGCTGGGGGGGGGGGGGGGGGGGGAGGGCAAAAAAAAAATAAAAATTATT